>JAFLJL010017788.1:1009-18617 GCA_018398815.1 Conus ventricosus | reverse complement strand
ACAAACTAACCTCTGGATAGGAACCAGCCGTCGTGGCGAAGTGGTAAGCGTCGCGGACTCCCGGCTGGGAGGTCGTGGGTTCGAATCCCATCAGAGTCATGTGGGTTTTTTCTGCCCCGACCGGCTCCTACCCAGAGTTGAGTTTGCTGCGGACTCAGTTGGGAAGACTGGGACCACACACACACACACACACACACACACACACACACACACACACACACACACGCACGCACGCGCGCGCGCGCGCACGCACGCACGCACGCACGCACGCACGCACGCGCACGCACGCACGCACGCACACACACACACACACACACACACACACACACACACACACACACACACACACACACACACACACACACACACGTCAGTCACGAGACTCTTCGGGCAAACACTGGGACCCAGCGTGATGGCATTCATCTGACATGGACGGGAACCAGCGTCGTTGCCCGTAACATCGGCAGACACCTCAACAGAATGCTATGGGTCTAAACCCAAGAGGCCCCAAAAACAACACCCCGCACGGTATCCATCATGGGAAGATTCCTTTCACTACAATCCTAGGGATCTCGGCCGCCCCTTCCACGGCCCCTGGTGGAACTATTTTGATGTGCTAACACAGTGGGAATAAATACTTTTAAACAGTCTGATATGCTGAAGACATTATTCTAGCACAATGATTTGTAGAGTTGTTATTTATTCAGCATCAGAAATGTTTTGATCGTTGGAGATTGACATTCAATATTTTGTGCCATTTTTCACAATCCCTGAAACATTTTCCCCCTCTTTTTTCCCCTATCTATCCCTGTTGAAATTTGTTGCATATTTAGTGTTGTTACTTTCTTTTCTTTTTTTTTAATTCTGGTGATATAGTATACAATTATAAAGAACATGACAAGACCAAAAAATGTAAACATACTGCAATGGAATTGCAGATCAATATCAACAAATATTCAGGAGCTGATTCAACATCTCTCAGATAATATCTACCAAGCATTAGTATTAACAATCTCTTAATGTACATGAACAAAAGCTTCCAAAAATCCAAAACTTTTACTACCCACCAATATACCAAAACAATGATGAAACGGGAAGGGTTGGTACCGCATTGTACATTCGACAAGATGTAGAATACCTCGAAATAGATACACCTTTTCAAAAGACATTAAAAACATAAATGCTTGTGCAGTAAAAGCAAAATTCCATGGATCATTGATACTGAACATATTGTCGGTTTATTTGCCAAAAGGTCCTGACAATCAAACACAGAGTGGATTCGTACTTTACAAGACCAAAACGATAAGTGGCTAATTGCAGGTGATTTCAATTCACAAGCCCCCTTTGGGGATAATGAGTGCAAAGTCATAACGCATAACAGATTCCTTGAAAATGTAGTAGACTCTTCACAGTGTATACTGAATGATGGTAGTGTCACTCGAATCCCGGATATTTCATATCATCGGGCTTCAGCGATAGACCTAACTCTCATGTCGGCTGCAATCGCTCCATGTTGTGAATGGGACACCCTTAAAGACTCCCTAGGCAGTGATCATTTACCAACAGTTATTTCCATCAAAGTAAAACAAACTAGTTCTGATCTCACAAAAGATCAAATCCCAAAATTTAAACTACAACAAAGCTGAGTGGGATAGATTTCAAAATATGCTTTCTATTTGCAATTGCGAGGAGATGATGGTTGATGATGTTGATACAAGCTACATGAAATTTGTTGATACTGTTTTGCGTGCAGCTGAGCTTTCAATCCCTAAATGTAATCCTGATAAAACAAGAAAATATACGGGAAATGTTTGGTGGAATGTTTCCTGTGAAGAAGCAAGAGAACAAAAAATGGAGGCTTATAAAATGTATCTAAAAAATAAAACAGATCCAGATAAGATTGCTGAAAAAAAACAAAGCAAAAATCACAGTAATAGAGTGAATGAAAAGGCAAAGGAAGAATATTAGTCAAATTTCTGTGAAAATGAGGTTCAAAATCACAAAGATCTAAACAAAACTTGGAAAAAAATAAAAGAAATGAAAAATGGAATAAGTCTTCCTGGGTACACCTTAAAATTGGAAAATAACGAATTTCCTTCCAATTTTGAAAAGGCTGAAGCATTTGCAGATGCATTTGCAAAATAATAGTAACTTCGAAGGCCTCTCAGAAGAACAAAAACAGCTTAGAGAAAAAATGGACGGAAACGAAGACAATGAAAAAAGTCCCAATAACAATCACTATACAAATGCTCCTATTACTTTTCAGGAAACAAAAGATGCAGTTTCAAACCTTGGATCAAAGAAAAAAATCAGTGGGACCAGATGCAATTTCCAATGAAATGATAAAGCATTTACCAGTTAATATAAACTTTTTCTAAGTTCATTTTTTCAAAAATGTTAGTTTGAACGGATCCAGCCATCTTTATGGAAACAATCTACTGTTACCCCTATTCCCAAGGAGGGAAAGTCAAAATCAGATGAAAAAAATTACAGACCTGTCGCTCTTACATCATATGTGGGAAAACTTATGGAAAGAATAATTCTAAAAAGTCTTGAACATTTCTGTGAAAAAAATGGTATAATACCAATATAACAGGCGGGTTTTAGAAAAGGTAAATCATCAGTTGATCATTTAGTAAAAATTGCCACACAGATTAAACATCAGTTTTCACGTAGGAAAAACGTACTTGCCACTTTTTTTGACATTAGAAAGGCATATGACTAAGTTTGGCATTCAAAACTTCTAAACAAACTAGGATTAATAGGTATTTCAGGTTGTATGTACAACTATATAAAGGCATTTTTAAGTGAAAGAATAATACAGACTAAGGTTGGTAATGCCCACTCTAATCAAAGACGTACACAGATGGGAATCCCACAAGGAGGTGTAATAGCCCCAATCCTTTTCAACATTTTGATGCATGATCTTCCAAAAGTGGTCTCAAACAATGTCGAGCTAGCACAATATGCGGATGATATTTGCATATGGATGAAAGTCACTCTAAAAAAGCTTACACCGATTAGATCAATCAACTATATTAAAAAGGTATATCAAAATGAACTAGACAAAATCAGCAAATACATGATTGAAAACGGACTAACCTTTTCATATGAAAAATCGCATGTGGTTCTCTCAACTATGGGTATGATCCTAAACCTCTACCCTCTTTTCAAATAAATGGAATACCACTTGAATATAAGAAAGTTGTTAAATTTCTAGGAGTAAGCCTGACTTCTAAATTGAATTGGAACTACCATTTGGAAAATATTCTGACAAAAGCCAGAAAAGGATTAAATTTATTACAAATGATAAATCGACAGTCGTGGGGAAAAGATAGTAAGGTACTTATTCATTTAGCAACTGCGCTTGTGAGATCAAAATTATCTTACGCTCAGAAAATAATAGTAACTTCGAAGGCCTCTCAGAAGAACAAAAACAGCTTAGAGAAAAAATGGACGGAAACGAAGACAATGAAAAAAGTCCCAATAACAATCACTATACAAATGCTCCTATTACTTTTCAGGAAACAAAAGATGCAGTTTCAAACCTTGGATCAAAGAAAAAAATCAGTGGACCAGATGCAATTTCCAATGAAATGATAAAGCATTTACCAGTTAATATAAAACTTTTTCTAAGTTCATTTTTTCAAAAATGTTAGTTTGAACGGATCCAGCCATCTTTATGGAAACAATCTACTGTTACCCCTATTCCCAAGGAGGGAAAGTCAAAATCAGATGAAAAAAATTACAGACCTGTCGCTCTTACATCATATGTGGGAAAACTTATGGAAAGAATAATTCTAAAAAGTCTTGAACATTTCTGTGAAAAAAATGGTATAATACCAATATAACAGGCGGGTTTTAGAAAAGGTAAATCATCAGTTGATCATTTAGTAAAAATTGCCACACAGATTAAACATCAGTTTTCACGTAGGAAAAACGTACTTGCCACTTTTTTTGACATTAGAAAGGCATATGACTAAGTTTGGCATTCAAAACTTCTAAACAAACTAGGATTAATAGGTATTTCAGGTTGTTGTACAACTATATAAAGGCATTTTTAAGTGAAAGAATAATACAGACTAAGGTTGGTAATGCCCACTCTAATCAAAGACGTACACAGATGGGAATCCCACAAGGAGGTGTAATAGCCCCAATCCTTTTCAACATTTTGATGCATGATCTTCCAAAAGTGGTCTCAAACAATGTCGAGCTAGCACAATATGCGGATGATATTTGCATATGGATGAAAGTCACTCTAAAAAAGCTTACACCGATTAGATCAATCAACTATATTAAAAAGGTATATCAAAATGAACTAGACAAAATCAGCAAATACATGATTGAAAAGGACTAACCTTTTCATATGAAAAATCGCATGTGGTTCTCTTCAACTATGGGTATGATCCTAAACCTCTACCCTCTTTTCAAATAAATGGAATACCACTTGAATATAAGAAAGTTGTTAAATTTCTAGGAGTAAGCCTGACTTCTAAATTGAATTGGAACTACCATTTGGAAAATATTCTGACAAAAGCCAGAAAAGGATTAAATTTATTACAAATGATAAATCGACAGTCGTGGGAAAAGATAGTAAGGTACTTATTCATTTAGCAACTGCGCTTGTGAGATCAAAATTAATCTTACGCTCAGGAAATATTCTTTTCAGTTCCAAAATATTTGATGACAAAGATGCAAAGCATCGATAGCAAAGCTTATAAGATAGCTCTCGGTGTCCCTGTCCATGCCTCAACACTGAAAACCTACACAGAAATAGGAATTTTGCCCTTTACCGAAATATGAAACTTGCTTCAGCAAAATATATATTAAGGAGTCATTCAACGCAAAATTCATGTATCAAGGAACTGGTTTAAAATCAGAAATACATTTCCAAAGCGAGCACAGAGTTTTGACTCTGTAAAAACTATAGGCTCCTATACGTCCCAATTATTTACAGATGCTAGTGTTGAACCCAAACAGTAGCTCCTCAAACGAGTTACAGTAATATTCCTCAATGGGAGCTTAGTAAGGCTGTCACGACCGACCCCTGGAGGTCTGCCCTGACAGGATCGGTCCTAGGTGGGAGTGAAGGGAGTGACTGACCTCACACGCCCGCAAGAGACCACACAATAAAGATTACGATACAACACCCCATTTATTCACACCAGCAAAATAAGCATTCCAACATTCACAACATGCACAAACACAATCAAGCACTCAACGCACACAACATGCACAATCACAATCAAGCACTCCCACACCCACAACGTGCACGATTATAAATAAATATTTCACCCTACAACGTACACAATCACAGCATTCCAGCACATATAACATATACACAATTATAAAGAAATATTTCCAGTATTGACCCTTTCTCACACCACGGAGTGCGTCCACATCCCTGCCCTGTCAAGTCCGCAGGGAGCACCCTGTCGCACTAGGTGCTCCGAGCCGGGTTGGTTCTCGCAGGGAGTCGCCCAAAGCCGACACCCTCGACTCCCAAGCGGCAGTGAAGAGCGTGTCCCGGGGGGGGGGGGGGGACGTAGCTGTTACTGGAGGTCCTGGACGGGGGTCCAGGCCGGCCAGTCGAGACGGCGGGCTCCCCTAGCAGTCCACGGTCCCGACCAAGGCGTGGCCTCGACCAGCGCGTGGCACCATCCCGTCCGTGGTCTCAGCCAGAACGTGGCACCATCCAGTTTCGTGCTCCAGTGAAGCCCCCGGAGGGGGGAGGACGTAGCTGGGAGGAGAGTCGGAGAGGAGAAAAGAAGAAGGAAGGAGGAAGGAAGAAGGAGAAGGAAGAAGGGTACTGGAACCCTGCCGTCAGTACCGTCCTGACCATTGCTGTCAAGTCTTATCAGCCACTCGCATGATGGGCGAGGGGAAGTGTATTAAACGCACACAGTACACCCATTGAATCAAGTCTTCTCACACGATGCAGGTAAAAGACTGCATTAAATCAACAGGTTATAAAACAATATGAATTATCTTCACCCTTCTCTCACTCACGCTTAACGTTTTCTTCCTTAGGAAATAAATCAACACAGCGACCATCGCTTAATAACTGCCACCACATTTGCAAATAATAATTCAATGGCATAACTGTCACATTTTATAAACACATTTCAAATAACATAACTTTCCAACCACGCATTCGAACGACAAATCATGCGTACGCACGCTCGCGAACATAAAACTCGTTCTCCTTGCACACACAAACAGACGGTGGCCGAAGGATAAAAGTCCGGCGAATGTGACAGGGGCGGACGAGCGAGACCAAGCAAGTTCCAACCCTGAATCACCAGGTTCTCTCCCTTCCCCACCGACTACCGCATCACCAGATACATAAACAGAGAAAGAATTTTGGAAATAATTTAGAATGGCCAGGTTAAAGATGGAATTAACCAGAGAAAAGGTCTCACACAATATTTCTCTTACAATTCCGAAAACAAAAGAAAATTGCGCAAAAGCGAAGACTAAGCCGGCTAACAACAACAAATCAAAAAAACAGACCACGAAACTGATGCTTACCACTACCCGTGGTGACCCCGAAAGGCGGGTCAGATGACTCTCTCTACCCTCTGTCCAGTCGAGAGGACAGAGGCGAAGATGCGGAAACAGAAGAAGTAGATGTCCCTCTCCTACAGGCCGACTGCAGGAATTGAAAGTACTGACTGTACTCTCGACGATAAGGTAAAGAACCAGGACTGGAGCAGGCGCCCCCAGAGACATCTTCCGCTCGAGTGAAGAGCTAACCTCCCTCAGCCATGGCGGCCAACATGCCATGCTGCGTCACAGAGTGAGCATACTTCAAACTAAAAGAAACGAAGCACGTGCGACAGGTAAAAAGACAGGCGAGAGGCCGATAGACAGAAAGTTCGAGAGAAAGGTACCGGCCACCCGTGAACTTGCAGGATGAATAGCACGGGCGGTGGAATTAGAGAGAGAGAGAGAGAAAGCAAACCGAAGTTGAGCGGAACTATACCAAGGTGCAACCGCACCACAAGCCACACTAAGGGACGGTACACGACAACAGCAACGACAATAAACAAATAAGTAATTCCGCCACCCTAGGTGGGTCGAACGTCGTAGGCCTCGCGACAAACTCGTGAACAAACCCCCCTTCTAAAAAGCATCTGTTTCTCTGAGATACAGTGCTCCTTTGAACCTCGTCGCATGTGCAACTTCACAACAATGGGACCGAACCCAACCCTCTGTGATCGACAGAGTACGATGAAATCCAATACAAACATTCCACGAAAGAATCACACGGGGAAATACATAATACTACATTTATCAAACAACTAAGCAAACCTTCCAACCATGAAGGTAACAATCCAAACCATTGGTGATTCACTATCGTTAACATCACTGAAGTGACAAACTGTCACTACACCTGATACAGAGACCAAAAGGGGATATAACCCTGGTTGAGGGAAGTATCCCTCTGATTGATTTCCCAATGTGCTAACTACGGAGCTCGGCTAAGATAGTCAGCATCCGTATTACAGGAACCCTTGATATGACGGAAAGTGAACGCATGACTCTGCAGCTCCACTGCCTAACTCATGATCGATGACTGACTGGCCGGATCCGGTCCAGGCACTGGAGAGGATGATGATCGCTCTCCAGTACAAACTTCCGGCCGTACTTCTTCTTGGGCACGCCAGTGCGCGTCCAAATCTGCCTGAGAGATTCAGCAACAGTAGGGGCATCGATAGTCCTAAGCGGGACAGCCTCTGGGTATCGACTCGCAGATTCACCACTACCGAAGTGTAGCGGTGACCGCGATCGGATGGAGGATTAATGGGTCCCACCAGGTCAACCCCAACCTTGCTGAATGCCTCCCCAACCAGTGGCACTGACCCTAGGGAACACGCTTCGAGCGACCCTTAGGCGTTGTCCGTTGGCAGACATCGCAACTGCGGCAGTACTGCCTAACCTGTGAGTTCATCCCTGGCCAAAAGAAGTCTTGTCTTACTCGCTCGAGAGTCCGCTTGAGCCCATATGACCTGCCATGGGGGAATCGTGGGCCTGCCGGAGAACAGACCTCTCTCAAGCTTTGGGGAACAACAAGCTGCTTGGCCACACGATCTGCCTGAGTGAAAACCCTAAAGAGGATCCCCTTGTGGAGCTTGAAGCTCACCTTGGCGTGTCGGGCAGACTGAGCGGGACGACTACCAGTTGTCGTAGGCGTTGGACATCCAAGTCCCTGGCCTGAAGACGGATAATGCTAGCAGGATCGGCCCTTGCCAGAACCTCGTTAGAGATCGGCTGAAGAACGGGACGCAATTCCTGTTCCTCCTTCTTAGCTTTGGCGCGTGTGGTGACTCCCACACACGCCTGTACGGGCAAATCCGTAGACACGACTGACTGCGTCCGTCTGCGAAGGTGATAGTATTCCCTATGATAAGGGAATACAGAGGTCGCTCCACCGCGATGGCCCATAACTTCGCCACAGAAGTAGGGGTGGAGATAGAAACAAGTACTGAAGGACGGGTGGAGGTAAAACCAGCCTCCAACCCGCACACATCGTAACTGGCGCCCCGCCGGGCCTTAGGGAAACTAAACCCTTATCCACAAAGAGTGTTGATGCTCCCGAATCCCTGATGGTGTCGATCAAGGATGAACCAACAACAGAAAGAAACACTGGACACTCTGTACCACCAGAAGCTTGGATGGACCCCACGTTAGCCGAGGCGCGAGGATGTGGGAAAGGACTAGCCCCATGACTACCAGCGGCTCTAGGGCAATCTTTCCTGATGTGGCCAGGACGACCACAAAGAAAACAAAATCGAGGTGCTGAGGTCCCCGATGGACTGCCTGCCTTGTTCACCCCCATAGCAGTTTGTCGGCGACTTAATTGCTACTAATCCTGTGGAGGGCTTCCTCTCCGTATCTGGGCGATGCCCATAAGCCCTGCGAGCTTCAGCAAAACACTCAGCTGTGTGAATCGCAGCCGCGAAATCCTGAGGTGCTGTCTCGCCTATCCGGATCCTCAACTCTGGGGACACAGTGTTGGTGAGCTGTTCAATGAGGATCAGATCTCCAGCTCCAACTTAGCTAACTGACGCCAGTACCCTAGCGTTTGCGCAGCCTATCACCAAACTGCACAAAGGTCTCATCATTATTCTTCTTCATGGACCTAAACTTCCTCCTGTAGGTCTCTGGGGTAAGGTGGAAACGCTTACGCAGAGCCAACTGCATGTCTGCATAAGACGCACCTTCATTTAGAGTAGCACACACTCCCTTGCAGCACCAGATAATCCAGAAAAAAGGTGCATAGCCTTTGCTCCTCAGGCAATTGGTATGAACAAGCAACCTTGTCAAAATGCTCTAGGAACATATCAATGTCCTCACTAGGTCTGAACTCTGGAAGCTTTAACTTTGGGCCTCTAACTCTATCACCTGCCGGTGATTAACCCCCTGACTTACAGATGCGGGAGACCGCGAAAGAAGCTGTTTCCATCTCCTCCCTACGCAGAGCCTCCATCCTGTCTAGTTCTTCCCTACGGAGGGCTTCCTGCCTGTCAGCCTCTTCCCTACGCCGATCCCCTGTCTGGCAGCCTCCTCTCTATGCTGAGCAGCCTCCTCCCTACGCTGAGCAGCCTCCTCCCTACGCTGAGCCTCCTGTCTAGCAGCCTCCTCCCTACGCTGAGCAGCTTCTTCCTTACAAGGGCCCTCCTGCCGGGCAGCCTCTTCTCTGCGCAGCATAGCCTCTTCCCTATGCATAATCTCCTGTCTGTCAGTCTCCTCTCTGCGCAGAGCCTCCTGTCTAGCGGCCTCCTCTCTACGCTCTTCCCTACGCAGAGCTTCCTGCCTAGCGGCCTCTTCCCTACGTAGGGCTTCCTGCCTAGCAACCTCTTCCCTACGTTGGGCCTCATCCTCCCGTCGCTGTCGCTCTAGAAACATCAGAACGGAAGTGATGTCCTGGGCGGGGTTCACCACTCCCGACACGGGAGGATGATCCGTCTGACCCGTCCCTTGGGTCTCGACTTTCCCATAAGGAAAGTCTTCTGGGGCATGCCCCTTACGAGGGGAAGCCTGAGAGGAGAAGGTTTCGGTCTCTGCGACTCAACAGAAGCCCACAGTGCTTCGCTATACTCTGACGCTTCCGAGCGGAAGTGCCAGTCGGGGTCCTCGACAGGGAACCCCCCAGCGAAGAGGTAGTAAAAGTACTCACTGGACTACCTGCTACAGCACTGGAATAGGTAGAAGTTACCGTAGTCGAAGTACTGGTACTAATAGTAGGGACTACAGTAAACATTTTGAATACCCTTCTTTTTCGACGCACGCGTCGCCACACCACCAGCGCCGGACGTCGCCATGACAACAATACCTACAGTTTTCCAAATACAGGGGAAAAAACAATTCCACTAGAGAAAAAAAACAAATATTTTAGGGGCATGTGTATAGTGTGTATGTGTGTGTGTGCGTGTGTGCGGACAAGTTCCGGCTGCTCCCACTCTGGCAACACCGCGCTCTACAGCACGAGCAACAGTGCGGTGGGGCTCACCAAAAAAAAACGAAACAAAAACTATGTCCGGCTGCCCCCACTCTGGCAACACCGCGCTCTACAGCACGAGCAACAGTGCGGTGGGGCTGGCCGGAAAAAAAAAAAACAAAACAAAAACCTAGCAGACGGAATCCGGAGAGAGGAAAAAAAAAAACACTAGCGTCCGATGCACCCCCCTGTACTCAACAACCCGGTAAGAAAAAAAACAGAATTGGCTAAATACAGAACAGGAATGGAAGACTGAGCGGCAACAGAAGGGCAAGACTTACGGCCGTACCTGCGTGAGGTACCCGCGGAAGGAGGTCTGGAAGCGGTCGATTCCTCTTGGTCTCACCTCGACCCCCGAGTCACGCCGGATGTTCCCTCAGGCCACCAAAAAGACTCCCTTCACTCTAGAGTCACCCAGCCAACCACCCACGAACAAACACGACAAACTGACTAAACATATACAAAACAGACAAAACTAAACAGGTACTCTGCGAAACGAGAGAGAGACAGCCAGAGCCCTTCACATCCCGGACGAGCCCCCACAACTGTCACGACCGACCCCTGGAGGTCTGCCCTGACAGGATCGGTCTAGGTGGGAGTGAAGGGAGTGACTGACCTCACACGCCCCGCAAGAGACCACACAATAAAGATTACGATACAACACCCCATTTATTCACACCAGCAAAATAAGCATTCCAACATTCACAACATGCACAAACACAATCAAGCACTCCAACGCACACAACATGCACAATCACAATCAAGCACTCCCACACCCACAACGTGCACGATTATAAATAAATATTTCACCATACAACGTACACAATCACAGCATTCCAGCACATATAACATATACACAATTATAAAGAAATATTTCCAGTATTGACCCTTTCTCACACCACGGAGTGCGTCCACATCCCTGCCCCTGTCAAGTCCGCAGGGAGCACCCTGTCGCACTAGGTGCTCGAGCCGGGTTGGTTCTCGCAGGGAGTCGCCCAAAGCCGACACCCTCGACTCCCAAGCGGGCAGTGAAGAGCGTGTCCCGGGGGGGGGGGGGGGGACGTAGCTGTACTGGAGGTCCTGGACGGGGTCCAGGCCGGCCAGTCGAGACGGCGGGCTCCCCTAGCAGTCCACGGTTCCCGACCAAGGCGTGGCCTCGACCAGCGCGTGGCACCATCCCGTCCGTGGTCTCAGCCAGAACGTGGCACCATCCAGTTCGTGCTCCAGGTGAAGCCCCCGGGAGGGGGAGGACGTAGCTGGGAGGAAGTCGGAGAGGAGGAAAAGAAGAAGGAAGGAGGAAGGAAGAAGGAGGAAGGAAGAAGGGTACTGGAACCCTGCCGTCAGTACCGTCTGACCATTGCTGTCAAGTCTTATCAGCCACTCGCATGATGGGCGAGGGAAGTGTATTAAACGCACACAGTACACCCATGAATCAAGTCTTCTCACACGATGCAGGTAAAAGACTGCATTAAATCAACAGGTTATAAAACAAATATGAATTATCTTCACCCTTCTCTCACTCACGCTTAACGTTTTCCTTCCTTAGTGAAATAAATCAACACAGCGACCATCGCTTAATAACTGCCACCACATTTGCAAATAATAATTCAATGGCAAACTGTCACATTTTATAAACACATTTCAAAATAACATAACTTTCCAACCACGCATTCGAACGACAAATCATGCGTACGCACGCTCGCGAACATAAAACTCGTTCTCCTTGCACACACAAACAGACGGTGGCCGAAGGATAAAAGTCCGGCGAATGTGACAGGGGCGGACGAGCGAGACCAAGCAAGTTCCAACCCTGAATCACCAGGTTCTCTCCCTTCCCCACCGACTACCGCATCACCAGATACATAAACAGGAGAAAGAATTTTGGAAATAATTTAGAATGGCCAGGTTAAAGGAGGAATTAACCAGAGAAAAGGTCTCACACAATATTTCTCTTACAATTTCGAAAACAAAAGAAAATTGCGCAAAAGCGAAGACTAAGCCGGCTAACAACAACAAATCAAAACAAACAGACCACGAAACTGATGCTTACCAGCTACCCGTGGGTGACCCCGAAGAGCGGGTCAGATGACTCTCTCTACCCTCTGTCCAGTCGAGAGGACAGAGGCGAAGATGCGGAAACAGAAGAAGTGATGTCCCTCTCCTACAGGCCGACTGCAGGAATTGAAAGTACTGACTGTACTCTCGACGATAAGGTAAAGAACCAGACTGGAGCAGGCGCCCCCAGAGACATCTTCCGCTCGAGT
Source organism: Conus ventricosus (assembly GCA_018398815.1). NCBI lineage: Eukaryota > Metazoa > Mollusca > Gastropoda > Neogastropoda > Conidae > Conus > Conus ventricosus. Next base: position 5,849 of record JAFLJL010017788.1, on the reverse strand, counting down.
GAAGAGCTAACCTCCCTCAGCCATGCGGCCAACATGCCATGCTGCGTCACAGAGTGAGCATACTTCAAACTAAAAGAAACGAAGCACGTGCGACAGGTAAAAAGACAGGCGAGAGGCCGATAGACAGAAAGTTCGAGAGAAAGGTACCGGCCACCCGTGAACTTGCAGGATGAATAGCACGGGCGGTGGAATTAGAGAGAGAGAGAGAGAAAGCAAACCGAAGTTGAGCTGAACTATAACCAAGTGCAACCGCACCACAAGCCACACTAAGGGACGGTGTACACGACAACAGCAACGACAATAAACAAATAAGTAATTCCGCCACCCTAGGTGGGCGAACGTCGTAGGCCTCGCGACAAACTCGTGACAAAAGGCTAATTTCGATATTAATTATACAGATTTAAGGAAAAGTGATGGAACCATGCTGCCAACATATGTCAAGGCACATATAAACGAAAATTATATAAATCATCTTAAAATATATACAGACGGTTCTCTACTTGAAAACCAATTATCAGGTGCTGCATTCATTATTCCATCATTAAAAATAGAGAAATCGTATCACATTGGGAAAAATTACTCTGTATTCACAGCAGAGCTAATTGCCATTATATGGCACTGAACTATCTTCTTAGTTTTCCATATTCCATATTTCAAATATTATTTTGTGTCGATTCAAAATCTGTCTTACAAGCTTTAAAATATTCTCATACAAGAGTGAGAGGAGAAATGATATCTGAGATATACCATTTAATTAATTTTTGTCTTTACGTGGTTCTTCTATTGACTTTTGTTGGATTCCATCACATTGTGGTTTAGCAGCAAATGAAAGGGTTGATCGTTAGCCAAAAATGGTGCAGCTAAGGAAAAGATCTTTACAAAAATAAATATTCCTTTATCCTTGTATGAAAATTATAGCCTTTTAGGTAAAGCCATCATGGGATTCGGTGATAGGAAGACAAAAAGAGTGTCTAAACATAATAAAGGACAGCAAGAAAAATTCTTTAAGAAGCTTGTAAAATATAAAATGGGACACATCTCCACCTGGAACGACTTTTGAGAGTCTGATATTTAGACTCAGACGTGATGCATACAAAACAAAATATTGTAAAAATGTCACTTGCATTTGTGGCCAAAATATTACACTATTCCATGTCATCTTCCTTTGCAGAAATACTAAAACATATTTACCTACGTGGTTATTAAGTTTGAACCCATCAATCGCGAATTTTTGGGACATTTTTGGGAACGAAGCGAAGGCTGTAGAAGTTGTTAGGGCAATTGTTAAGAGTCCAGTTGGACATTTACTTTGATTCTCGAGTTATGTGTTTGATTTATTTTCTTATTATTTCAATGGTTAAAAATGTTTTGTTCTCTTTAAAAATGTTCAGATATGAATCCAGGCTAAAGCAGTTTACCTTTATGCCGGTAGATTAGAATGGGGTTAAAGTGATAGTCACTTATTGGTATCTCATTAATTAAATAGACTATGCATGCAAAGATTAGTATACTACACCAGCCGCCGTGGCGAAGTGGTTAGCGTCGCGGACTCCTGGCTGGGAGGTCGTGGGTTCGAATCCCATCAGTCATGTGGGTTTTTTCTGCCCCGACCGGCTCCTACCCAGAGTTGAGTTTGCTGCGGACTCAGTTGGGAAGACTGGGACCACACAGTCGAGTTTCATCCACTTAATGGATGCGTTTCTGAGAGTGTTGCTCAAATTTCATGACCAACACTGCAGGTGCCTGTATCTCTCGGGCCTGGTTGACGCCAGGATATATTATGAAAGGAAGCGTAAGTACAGCCCTGTCATGTAGTCTCAGACCGAAATGGAAATCCGTAGCATCATCTTAATCATCCTCATTCCCATTGATCAGCATTAAAAAAAATGTCTCAAATTCTGTGGCCCTTCATGCCCTGCTCTCATGGTGACCTCAGTTTCGATGTCCTCTCCGCGTCTGTGGCCTTGGATTGCTTCCGTCGGGGTCACCGGTATCGGCGAGTCCATGGGGGCTGTCGTTGGACGGACGTGGTGGCGCCCTCCGGAGGGAGAGCTCACTCACGCCGGCTCCGCGACTAAGCAATTATTGTCGTCAGTAGGGGGCTTAGTAGGTGGTGTCCTGCGTATGTTAGATCAGAACAGGCGCCACTGAACACCACTGAAGTGACTCGGCAGCAGTGCAGGGTCTCCTCCGGTGGGTTGCCTCATGACGACTTGACATTGACTGCTCCCTGGGATTGCTGGTGCCGGGGCTGCGGCGGGGCCAGCCGGGCTATGGCTGTGGACGGGGTGTCGGAATGAGCGGCGTGGGTGCACTGCCTCTGAGGTGCACAGAGGTTGGAACAAAAAAAAAAATTAAAAAAAAAGAAAAAAGATTAGTATATACACTACCTCCACACTCCATACACATTTAATGACATTTTTAAAAACAACACACACATGTACGCCCCCCCTCCCTACACACACCGACATACACACACCGGCCCTTTTACATGTGTTTTTTCTGTTTTGTCTTTGTTTGTTTGTATGCCTGTTCGTTTGTCTCTTGTTTTTGTCTAAGATCACTGTAAAGTGGAGACATTAATTAAAGAACGAACGAACACACACCACACACACACACACACACACACACACACACACACACACACACACACACACACACACACACACACACATACACACACACACACACACACACACACACACACACACACACACACACACACATGTGAGGAACTGGTAATGACGATCAATTTCAGTATCATGGACTGTGTCACTGTTGTGGGAACTGGTAATGACAATCAATGTCAGTATCATGGACTGTGTCACTGTTGTGAGGAACTGTAATGACAATGTCAGCATCATGGACTGTGTCACTGTTGTGAGGAACTGGTAATGACAATCAATGTCAGTATCATGGGCTGTTGTCACTGTTGTGAGGAACTGGTAATGACAATGTCAGTATCATGGACTGTGTCACTGTTGTGAGGAACTGGTAATGACAATGTCAGTATCATGGGCTGTGTCACTGTTGTGAGGAACTGGTAATGACAATGTCAGTATCATGGGCTGTGTCACTGTTGTGAGGAACTGGTAATGACAATCATGTCAGTTATCATGGGCTGTGTCACTGTTGTGAGGAACTGGTAATGACAATGTCAGTATCATGGGCTGTGTCACTGTTGTGAGGGACTGGTAATGACAATCAATGTCAGTATCATGGGCTGTGTCACTGTTGTGAGGAACTGGTAATGACAATGTCAGTATCATGGACTGTGTCACTGTTGTGTGGAACTGGTAATGACAATCAATGTCAGTATCATGGGCTGTGTCACTGTTGTGAGGAACTGGTAATGCCAATCAATGTCTGTATCATGGACTGTGTCACTGTTGTGAGGAACTGGTAATGACAATCAATGTCAGTATCATGGGCTGTGTCACATGTTGTGAGGAACTGGTAATGACAATCAATGTCAGTATCATGGCTGTGTCACTGTTGTGAGGAACTGGTAATGACAATGTCAGTATCATGGACTGTGTCACTGTTGTGAGGAACTGGTAATGACAATCAATGTCTGTATCATGGACTGTGTCACTGTTGTGAGGAACTGGTAATGACAATCAATGTCAGTATCATGGACTGTGTCACTGTTTGTGAGGAACTGGTAATGACAATGTCAGTATCATGGGACTGTGTCACTGTTGTGAGGAACTGGTAATGACAATGTCAGTATCATCGACTGTGTCACTGTTGTGAGGAACTGGTAATGACAATGTCAGTATCATGGACTGTGTCACTGTTGTGAGGAACTGGTAATGACAATGTCAGTATCATGGCTGTGTCACTGTTGTGAGGAACTGGTAATGACAATGTCAGTATCATGGGCTGTGTCACTGTTGTGAGGAACTGGTAAATGACAATGTCAGTATCATGGGCTGTGTCACTGTTGTGAGGAACTGGTAATGACAATCAATGTCTGTATCATGGGCTGTGTCACTGTTGTGTTGGAACTGGTAATGACAATGTCAGTATCATGGGCAGTGTCACTGTTGTGAGGAACTGGTAATGACAATCAATGTCTGTATCATGGGCTGTGTCACTGTTGTGTGGAACTGGTAATGACAATGTCAGTATCATGGGCTGTGTCACTGTTGTGAGGAACTGGTAATGACAATCAATGTCTGTATCATGGGCTGTGTCACTGTTGTGTGGAACTGGTAATGACAATGTCTGTATCATGGGCTGTGTCACTGTTGTGAGGAACTGGTAATGACAATCAATGTCTGTATCATGGGCTGTGTCACTGTTGTGTGGAACTGGTAATGACAATGTCAGTATCATGGGCAGTGTCACTGTTGTGAGGAACTGGTAATGACAATCAATGTCTGTATCATGGGCTGTGTCACTGTTGTGAGGAACTGGTAATGACAATCAATGTCTGTATCATGGGCTGTGTCACTGTTGTGAGGAACTGGTAATGACAATGTCAGTATCATGGACTGTGTCACTGTTGTGAGGAACTGGTAATGACAATGTCAGTATCATGGACTGTGTCACTGTTGTGAGGAACTGGTAATGACAATGTCAGTATCATGGACTGTGTCACTGTTGTGAGGAACTGGTAATGACAATGTCTGTATCATGGACTGTGTCACTGTTGTGAGGAACTGGTAATGACAATGTCAGTATCCTGGGCTGTGTCACTGTTGTGAGGAACTGGTAATGACAATCAATGTCAGCATCATGGACTGTGTCACTGTTGTGAGGAACTGGTAATGACAATCAATGTCAGTATCATGGACTGTGTCACTGTTGTGAGGAACTGGTAATGACAATGTCA
>JAFLJL010017786.1:45408-105617 GCA_018398815.1 Conus ventricosus | reverse complement strand
GGCCCTCTGAGTCATGGATGGATGTGGTGGGGCCCTCTACGTCATGGATGGATGGATGTGGTGGGGCCCTCTAAGTCATGGATGGATGTGGTGGGGCCCTCTAAGTCATGGATGGATGTGGTGGGGCCCTCTAAGTCATGGATGGATGTGGTGGGGCCCTCTAAGTCATGGATGGATGGATGTGGTGGGGCCCTCTAAGTCATGGATGGATGTGGTGGGGCCCTCTACGTCATGGATGGGATGGATGTGGTGGTGCCCTCTAAGTCATGGATGATGTGGTGGGGCCCTCTGGAAAAGGGACCCCTTTAAATATTCTGCCTCCATGACTAAGCAATTGTTGTCATCAGTTGGGGCTTACTAGGTGGTGTCCTGCATATATCGGATCAGAACAGGTACAACTAACGTGACTCTGCGGCAATGGTGTGTTGCTTCATGATAACTTAATATTGACCTCTCCCTGTGGTTTCCTCATGCCAGGGCTGTGGTGGGACAAGTCAGGTTAGGCTGTGGATGGCAGGGCTGTGGATGGCAGGGCTGTGGGTGGCAGAGTGGGGATGAGGTGCCAGGGTGTGGATGGCAGGGCTGTGGTTGGGAGGGCTGTGGATGGCATGGCTGTGGGTGGCAGGGCTGTGGATGGCAGGGCTGTGGGTGACAGGGCTGTGGGTGGCAGGCTGTGGGTGGCAGGGCTGTGGGTGGGAGGGTTGGGATGAGGGGCCAGGGCTGTGGGTGGCAGGGTGGTGATGAGGGGGCCAGGGCTGTGGGTGGCAGGGCTGTGGCTGGCAGGGTTGGGATGAGGTGCCAGGGCTGTGGTGGCAGGGTGGTGATGAGGTGCCAGGGGTGTGGGTGGCAGGGTGGTGATGAGGTGCCAGGGCTGTGGGTGGCAGGTGGTGATGAGGTTTCCAGGGCTGTGGGTGGTGATTTAGGTGGCAGGGCTGTGGGTGGCAGGGTGGTGGTGAGGTGCCAGGGCTGTGGGTGGCAGGGCTGTGGGTGGCCGGGTGGTGATGAGGTGCCAGGGCTGTGGTGGCAGGGCTGTGGGTGGCAGGGTGGTGATGAGGTGCCAGGGCTGTGGGTGGCAGGGTTGGGATGAGGTGCCAGGGCTGTGGTGGCAGGGTCGGGATGAGGTGCCAGGGCTGTGGGTGGCAGGGTGGGGATGAGGTGCCAGGGCTGTGGGTGGTGATGAGGTGGCAGGGCTGTGGGTGGCAGGGTGGTGATGAGGTGCCAGGGCTGTGGTGGCAGGGCTGTGGTGGCAGGGTGGTGATGAGGTGCCAGGGCTGTGGGGGGCAGGGTGGGATGAGGTGCCAGGGCTGTGGATGGTGATGAGGTGGCAGGGCTGTGGGTGGCAGGGTGGTGATGAGGTGCTAGTGCTGTGGGTGGCAGGGTTGGGATGAGGTGCCAGGGCTGTGGGTGGCAGGGTTGGGATGAGGTGCCAGGGCTGTGGGTGGCAGGGTGGTGATGAGGTGCCAGGGCTGTGGGTGGACGTAGCTGCCGTTAATATAAATCAATTCTCATTTATTGTCGTTATTCATCTTTTTGTCCTCCTCCTCCTCCTCCTCCCCCCCCCCCCCCCCCCCCCTCCCTCCTCCTCCTTCTTCTTCTTCTTCTTCTTCTTCTTCTTCTTCTTCTTCTTCTTCTTCTTCTTCTTGTTCTTCTCTTCTTCTTCTTCTACTTCTTCTTCTTCTTCTCCTTCTTCTTCTTCTTCTTCTTCTTCTTCTTCTTCTTCTTCTTCTTCTTCTTCTTCTTCTTCTCCTTCTTCTTCTTCTTCTTCTTCTTCTTCTTCTATCGACGACAAAGCATTTATTCCCAAATGAATTTACTTTGTTTCAAGAAATTTTCGTTTTTCACATGCTGAAGATGTTTGCAGTCCATGTACGTCACGACGTAGTTAACCGAAGGCATTTTTTTCAACGTAGAATGTTTCCCTTTGCAGCAGTCGACTATTTCTGTTTTCGCGAACTGGTTCTACACAGGGTATCAAGTTACCACTACACGTAAAGATACAATGAAAAAAGATGAGCTTTATTTGAGAGAATGTCTAGACATCACTGCTTTCAGATCCCAGATAAGCAACCTGGCAACATTCTTCGTGTTTCCATTTCTACGTATTTGAAAACCAGAAAAGGCTACTGGCTACCCTGAGAGCAAATATCAGGATAACATGCAGGTACTTTGCAAACAGGGTTTTCTCAGGAACTTGGGGGTTTCGCAACCAGAGCAGACTTGCCATCCCTTGCCATTCTGAAGGCCTTGCTGTCGAGTTTGGTCTGCGTACACAAAATAGGGAACGCCTCCAATCTTTTCCTTCTCTACTCTCCTGCTGCTCTTCCAGTTCATTCCAAATGTATATCGATGGACGTGGAAGTTTTCGATATGTCGTTTTCTCTGGAAAACTTCTTCTTCTTCTTCTTCTTCTTCTACTTCTTCTTCTTCTTCTTCTTCTTCTTCTTCTTCTTCTTCTTCTTCTTCTTCTAAAGCTTCTTCTTCTAAAGCTTCTTCTTCTAAAGCTTCTTCTTCTAAAGCTTCTTCTAAAGCTTCTTCTTCTAAAGCTTCTTCTTCTTCTTCTTCTTCTTCTTCTTCTTCTTCTTCTTCTTCTTCTTCTTCTTCTTCTTCTTCTTCCCAAAGAATATTAAAGTTGCCTTGCAAATATGTTTTCCGGTGAGACTTTTTGGATTCACATGCATAGCTCTGTTTTGTGTTCCCTTTCGTTCTCATGACCTTGACCTTTTTTTCTTTTTTTTTTTTGCTTTGTTTACAGAAATATGAGGTCCACCCCTTTCCTCTCGCTTATTTCTTCACTTTCTTCCGCAACTGATAAAACAAACATAAAAAAACGAATGTGTACATTTTCAATATGTCTATTGTGTTTGTCCATGTATAGATGCTGCTAAGCTCTTTTTTTCTTCTGAGTCTTCTTTCTTTCCTCACATTATTTTGACCTTCTGACTTTCTTCTACTTCTGCTTCTTCGTCTTCTTCTTCTTCTTCTTCTTCTTCTTCTTCTTCTTCTTCTTCTTCTTCTAAAGCGTTTCTTCTTCTTCTTCTTCTTCTTCTTCTTCTTCTTCTTCTTCTTCTTCTTCTTCTTCTTCTTCGTCTTCTTCTAAAGCTTTTCTTCTTCTTCTTCTTCTTCTTCTTCTTCTTCTTCTTCTTCTTCTTCTTTGCATTCTTCTTCTCTTCTTCTTCTTCTTCTTCTTCTTCTTCTTCTTCTTCTTCTTCTTCTTCGTCTTCGTCTTCTTCTTCTTCTTCTTCTTCTTCTTCTTCTTCTTCTAAAGCTTTTTCTAAAGCTTCTTCTTCTTCTTCCACTACTCGTGTTAAAGCGTTTTCCATCCATGCACGGTTTGCCCAAGGTAAATGTTCAACCCCGGGCTGTCCCTGTACCTCCTCGGCACACTGCCCTCTATGTCACCCAGAATTTCCTTCAGGAAGTGATGACACTGCACAAACAAAAGCAGATCTGGGGGAAAGTTTATTTAGGAGATTGCGCACATGCTTTTTAAATAACCCAGATACCTGCTAGCTGAACACACTGACTTTGTAGTTGAGAAACAAAACAAAACAAAATTATGAGACACCCCGAGAGAAGATCTTTAAAGATGAATATAGATGCTGTGTGAAGATACGTTTCAGTGAGACTTTTAAGGTTTCAAAACCGGTGCCTGTTTGTCTACCCTTTCCATTCCCAGGACTCTGCTATCAGCAATGTTTTGTTGTTGTTGTTTTGCCCGAACATATGGAATTCGTTTTTCCCTCCGCTCTTCTTCTCTCCAAACATTTATTAATGGATGCAGGTAACAGAGAGCTATTTGTTTTCACCCGGAGATTTTGAAGGAGTATGACACTAGAGGATGATGCCACTTTTTTGTTTTTGAGGTGGGGTGAGGTTGGTGGATATGAAGACGGGGTGCGGGGAGGGGGGGGGGGGGGCTTAATGTGTATAGATAGTGCCATTCGGCGAAAAGATCAGAGAAGATGTCTGGATCCATTCAGCTATGGGAGCAAATCTGATCAGAGCACTTGCTCAGGCAGGTCGATCCTGCCCCCGCCTTTCAGGCGGTCCACCAAAGCCACCAGCAGGACACCACTGTTGATGACAAATGGCATCGGCACACCACACAGGCCAGCAGGACACCACTGTTGATGACAAATGGCATCGGCACACCACACAGGTCAGCAGAGCTGGAACTGGGGATGAGAGAAAAGAGAGAAAGAGGAAGAAGATATCCAGACATGGTACCAGTTTGTTGGCTGTTGGTCTGACTTGAGGTGAGAGAAAAGAGAGAAAGAGGAAGGAGATATCCAGACATGGTACCAGTTTGTTGGCTGTTGGTCTGACTTGAGGTGAGAGAAAAGAGAGAAAGAGGAAGGAGATATCCAGACATGGTACCAGTTTGTTGGCTGTTGGTCTGACTTGAGGTGAGAGAAAAGAGAGAAAGAGGAAGGAGATATCCAGACATGGTACCAGTTTGTTGGCTGTTGGTCTGACTTGAGGTGAGAGAAAAGAGAGAAAGAGGAAGGAGATATCCAGACATGGTACCAGTTTGTTGGTGGTTGGTCTGACTTGAGGTGAGAGAAAAGAGAGAAAGAGGAAGGAGATATCCAGACATGGGTCTGACTTGAGGTGAGAGAAAAGGGAGAAAGAGGAAGGAGATATCCAGACATGGTACCAGTTTGTTGGCTGTTGGTCTGACATGAGGTATGGCCCATCCTGAGAGCCTTAGGCTCTCTCAGAGGATAGTGAGTCACCTGTGTCTAAAATCCAAGTATTATAGCCATTGCTACTTCTACTGCTACTACTACTTTACTACTACTACCACTACTACTGCTGCTATGATGACAATGACGACGATGATGATGACGACTTCTACTACTTTTACCACCACTACTACTACTACTGCTGCTACTACTACTACTACTACTAGTAGTAGTAGTAGTAGTAGTAGTAGTAGTAGTAGTAGTAGCAGTAGTAGTAGTAGTAGTAGTAGTAGTTATTATCGTTATTATTATTATCGTTATTATCATTATTATCATCATCATACAAATTCAAGTTGGAACTGGTTTTCTAGATCATGGCATCATAACCAAGAAAATCGCAGAGAGAGAGAGAGAGAGAGAGAGAGGAGAGAGAGAGAGAGAGAGAGAGAGAGAGAGAGAGAGAGAGAGAGAGAGAGAGAGAGACTCTGGAATTTGACATTTTGCCATTTTATTGTCATCATTTTTCCACAAAAAGGGGAGGGGGGCAATAAGGGAGGGATGTCATAAAAATAACTTTGTATGAAATAGCATATACTTCTTGGCTATCCACGCAGTCATGTGATCTTAATCCACGCAGTCATGTGATGTTACATTAATTTGCTTCAAATCCAAAGGAATGGACTTTAACCTTGATAATCTACGTCCTAAGGTACTTATATCACTTAATCAAGAGAGAGTGAAACAAGATAGCCCTAGATTGTCTCTCAATGTGTCATCATTATTTTATGAAGAGAGAGAGAGAGAGAGAGAGAGAGAGAGAGAGAGAGAGAGAGAGAGAGAGAGAGAGAGAGAGTCGCTTGCAAAATTAATGTCCAGTTGGGGAGCGGAAAGAAAGGGAAAAGTCCAGGTCCAATGAGGTGTGGCGATTAATCTGATCAGGGCACTCCAAGGTCCAGGTCCTCTGCACGCTCGCCTGCAGGCTATCAAAGACCATCGTCTGACGCCTTGGGTCCTGTCTCTCCACATCGGTCTATTACGTCAGCAGGACAGAGTAGGATGGGGAGGAGGGAGAGATGGAAGAGAGCGGGAGAAGAAGAAAAGATCAATACCCAGGGGGCACTTCTGGCACCAATTGATTAGATATCTGAGTGATGTGGATATATTGAAGTGGCGGACCCGGGGTCCCTGGCACAGTGTTTACTTGGGGGGGGGGGGGGGGGGGGGGGAGTGTGCGTGTGTGTGTGTGTGTGTGTGTGTGTGTGTGTGTGTGTGTGTGTGTGTGTGTGTGTGTGTGTTTTCGGATATGTCCGGCAGATGGCATTGGTGTGTATGCATTTGGTGTGCGTGTGTCTGTCTGTCTGTGTGTGTGTGTGTGTGTGTGTGTGTGTGTGTGTCTGTTTGTGTGTGTGTGTTTGGGATATGTGGGGGAGAAGGCATCAGTGTGTATGCATGTGGGTTATCTCTCTGTGTGTGTGTGTGTGTGTGTGTGTGTGTGTGTGTGTGTGTGTGTGTGTGTGTGTGTGTGTGTGTGTGTGTGTGTGTGTGTGACGTATGCTGAGCTCCGCAGCGTGTGCACAACACTGCACTAGAGAAGTAGGAAAATGCCGCTTCTGGCTCACTTTCTGCCCTCAACCAGTTTTCGGGCGAAAGATGACCCTGAAGCGGCATTTCTAAGTTTTTTAATAGACAAGTAAGACTTCAATAACCAAAAAATAACGATTATTACAAACAAACATACGTGCTAGGGTTATCCGTTTTTAATATAATTTAACTAAACTTTTCAGATTGTAGTTTTTTGTTTAATCTGTGCTTTTCTGATCATTCTCTCTCAACATCATTTTTCACGCAAAAATTCATCAAATGCATCTTAGTCTGTCATGTGAAATAAAATACTACAGTCTTTAACTGTGCTCCTAAAGTTCTTTTAAAATACCGAGTTATATTTTTGACATAAATCCACACACTTTTCCCAGTGTCTTCCGCTGAAAGCTCAGTTTCGACAAGTGTTTCTCTTTTAATATGTTCTCTTTGCTGTCTGGAACAGTCTCTAGAATAAATAGTGTCTGCGTTCCTTCAAACATTATAAAAAGTCGTTCTAGACACTCACTCAGTTTATTGCTTGGATTAACTAAAATATGTTATCATCAGTCCAATAAAACCTTCTATCATGATATGCTTTGTTCCAATTTAAGTGCTGGGCAGAAAAAATTACAATATGATCAAAATATATAACGATAAACTGTTTGTAACAGTGGCAGGATAAATTATTGTTGTGCAACAACCAGTTTGTCCACAAATTATGAACAATGAGGGGTTGTTGTCAGAAAGGTTTAATGCTCCATAGTTTTTATTATAGAATTTAATCTAATTCAGTTATTTGGTTTATCTACTCTCTGTCAAAACTGTTCATATAATATAATTCCTATGAGACTTAATGTTGTAACAATAATCCATTCAGTTCTGAAGATTGTTTCTATTGTAAGTCAACATTGATTTTGCTGGCTTGTTGTTATGACCTTTCTATCCTCCCACCATTGTGAAGAACGACGATGACTAACTTAAGGCGTTGAACGTCTATGTTTTGACCAGCTCTTATATTTCAATTCCTTTTTAAAGGACGTCACTGACGCCCACAACCCCATCCCTTTCCACATCTTTAAAGAAGAACCAAGAAATTTCACTTATATTGGGAAAGTGTCTCCTACGTTTCTGCTTGGAAAGACAGTAATTTTTGGTAGAAAGTTTCTTTGAAACTGTCTTCTTTCTGTGGAGGATATATGTTTTTCCCATACGGGGATATTTCAATCTCCTTTCCGACTATGTCAGTACGGCATTAAGACTTACTATGTAACGGGCCAGAGTTGAACGCTTTTCTGAAACTTTTTGGCGGCTAAAAAATGTAATGGGACTTTTCGAATTCATATTTTATTTCCTATTCTAAATATGGTTCTAAGTGCCATTGCTTGTCAGTTTTTCGAACTATTTTATATTCATACTGGCCGCATTATTTGCTTCTACTTGCGTAGTTGCTCTAGAGTAGGAAACTTTTTGTCTTGTCGCTAACTCCTTTGGCGTTTATAATCACCATCTTTAGTGTACTCATAACCATACAAAGCGCCATCTCCCATTCTGTCTCAAAGTCTGTAACGTTGCAAGGTCTTTTAATTCTAAAGTTATACACCTCACAGGCCGCTAAGGTATAACTCCGGATTTCTTATGGCCCCGCGACATTATTTTTTAGTACAGTTTATTTTTTATTTCCAACAAATGTGTAGGTTATTACATTTTACGACTTTTCCCTGTTTTGTCTGCGATTTTTATTTCGAAATGATTCAAACCCTCCCACAATGCTATTTTTTTAAACTGGTAAATTAGGGGAGTATTGTATTATTTATAATCGCAATATGCAGCTTTCCCCGCCGGAAAAAAAAGCTCTTAAACATATGGGACCCTTTGTATATATTATGTTTTCTTAGTGCTCAGCTCATCTAAATGAACTATAGAGTAATGAATGTACATGCAAGATATGAGAGATTTTCCCTCTTAAAAGTAGTTTTGTCTAGGCGACCAAAACAACAAATCTTTTAGTGACCTGAGTGTCAACTTCAAAGCCTAAGAATTTTTAGCTAGCTCTTTATCAAATATAGTAATCGACTTCTTCAGGTTTGATGTTAACCTTGTTTTTAGTTTGCATTGTTAAGGTTTGAGAGTAATGCCTAATTTACTCATTGTTCTTTTAGTGAGCAAAACCCGTAATAACCATCAGGTATTGTTAACTGGTTAGCGTGGTGCCCTTCACCTTTTGTAATCTTATTATTCTCCCCTGGTTTCGCTTATATTAAAACCTTCGACTTTGTAAAAATATTTCTCCGAGCGCGGACGTTTTGGTTCCGCAATCGTTATCAATTGCATGTTCTAAAAACAAGGATTGTCTTGGGTTGTTATTGTTAACAAACATTTTTTATACGAAATAAAATGAGCCGTCCTTAAAATATAATACTATGCAAAACTATTGGTTGGCCGCACTACATCTTAAAAAGATAACAACCGGACCCTCGACACTTTATGTGACTCAGTCTGACGCCATGTCAAGTAAAGGTGAGTACTCCATTGGACAAATATCTTAACCCTCCTATTAAATAAGACTACATCGGCAAAAGTGTGTTCAGACATCCGACTGCAGTTCTTATCTGAATCCAGTTAAACTTTTGCTGTGTTTGTGCATCAATGGGTGTGGAGTGTCGTATTGCTGATCATTTAATTCATCCTGATCCTTTGGTGAGGTCAGTGTAAGTTTCCTTTTTATTACACCTTCAGACGCTTTTTGACCTGAAACTGCGGCGCCATTACCAAATGACAAACCGTTTAATCCATTCAGCAACCAAATCGACTGAACGCTTGTGAACGGATCTGACGCGAATTCAAATTAATGTTAGACAGACTTTAGGACCAAAGTCGGATTTATTCATGGCTTAGGCACCCTTATTTTTGGGCGTGCACCAGAAAGTATAACTATGCCTGGAATCCTGCTTCAACAACTTTTTCGTCAGGCAAACTGATTCCCCTTGGGTCCTTAGAGCAAGAGCATATAAAAACAGGCATGGGGAAAAAAACATGTTATCTTAGACACTCTGAGGGCACTAACTCAAGCGGGAATAGTACAATATACGACTCTATTCGTACTTAACGTTTGTGTTTGCTAGGTTTCGCAATCCCGACCACTGGCGAACATAACAGATCCTTTACTGGCTTTGGCACGCGAAAAACATTAACTTAGCAAATTTAGCGGGACGCATTAATTCTACAGTTTAATTTACCTTCAAGTATAAAAAAGGTACAATTGTTTACAAAACGCAAGAATCGAAAGTAGACTTTGCTGTTGCACTGGTTTATACATGCCTGACTTCTGACATCAGACAACTGTAGGAACAATAATAAACTACAATAATGAAAGCATTATAGCCGGCATATGAACGGAAGGTTGGGAAAAACGACATAATTTCTGGCAGTAATATTACATAACATAAAAAAACACCCAAGATTAAGTCATCCACTCCCCGAGGTTCAAAGCCCAAAGACTGTTGACGACGTGGACTTTGTTAAGCGCTTGACCATGATTATGAATAGAGCATTTGTTATTGGATTATACTGCCCTAGGATTACTTGGTCTTTATCTTACTAAATAGTACTCCCAACTATTAAGAGACACTAATGCCCATAAGTGCTCAGCCATAAACGCAACTATCTTTGCCTGCAAGTAGACAAAAGCAGCTAAACAATAATCCCTATGTACTGAAAGAGTCTACGCGTTACAGCTAATTTTTTTTAATAAACCTCCGCAAGCTGATCAAGTTGTTTTTTTACCATGATTTATCAGGAGATGGCGAGGAGGCACTGAACTTTGCCCCTCGCCACCGCCGTAATAGACATCACTAACGTACTTATTGCCAAATCCTAAGGCAGTTCATAACGCTTGCTAATGTGGACGCCTTGCTCTCTAAACAGTTGTTTTTATTCTTCTGCTAGCGTTGTGTCTTATATAAAATTTTTGGATAGATGTCTCTCTATTCTGATTCACTTGAGTTCGTAATTGGTCTCGATTAGCAGACGCCGGCTTTAGTCTGCTGCTCTTTCTTTTTCAGATTTTTTAGTTCTTTGTGCTATTCTTCATTCTCATCACGCCCTAAGGTTGCCGTCGTCAGCCTCAGCGAGTTTTTTTTTTTTCTCTTTTTATATGCGCCTCTATTTTATCCAGTATTGCTAAATTGTCTGTTAATTCACCTCCTAATTTTTTTAACATTCGATCAATGGGCCTCTAATTCTTGCCGGGGGTATTGGGGGATCATTACGTGTTGTTAATGACTGTTTTCTTCTGAAAAAGTGGTTTCTGCTTTTCTACTACCTTTATTACTTTTCGTCCCGCTGCTGGAATTTAAATTTTGAAAGTTCCTATGTTTTGGGCGCGCGGGAACTGTTGGGCGTTTCTTGTTCCACATTTGTTTTGAAGGGTAGCAACTGCTTTCCTCTTTAATTTTGGTTTTGGTTTAGGTATGCCAATGCGATCTAGATCTTTTGCCCTTAAGTCTTTGGTTAATTGTACTCAACTTTACAAAACTTTGATGGGTTTTCTGTTCCATGTGTAAGCCGAAAAAGTTGTTCTCGGTTGGGGCCGATTATTCACAAACAAAATGCCATTTATGATCTAGTCAAAAATCATTAGGGTCTAAAACTTCAGGAGGTTTTATGTTTAAACTTTTGTAAAATGCTTTCGACCCGTACTTTCTGTTAATTCGCGCGCATGAGGTGTTGAGCGATGCTGTGTCAAAAGGAGTCATTTCCTCCATGTCGGGCTTACCAGGATCAAATATCCATAATCTCCCAAAGTCAATTCCTGCCATGTTTATAAATAATTAACTTGTTATTTTGTTTTATAAAAATGTCACAATATATGGTCGATTCTGGACCCGACATAGAAAGCTGAAAAGATACCCCATGGCCGTGAAGGGAAATAAACGGAATATTACTGTTCCAAATACAATCCATCTACTTTTGATTGCGGATCAAATTCTTGACTGTTAATTTCCAGACCTTGGAGCGAATGATTGATTGTATCTTCATTTCCCCCCCCCCCAATGCCAGGTCCTCTGCCACGGCTTAACTTTCAAAATTAGAAACTCGCTTCAACAACAAGACCCAACCAGAACAGGGTTGTCCAGAATCTGGGGCGGGGAGCCAATCGTTAAGAAAATTTCTTAACAAACTTGAGGGGAAAGAAGTATTTCTTTTACATCAATGCAGACATATTTTAACTATTCTGATCTATGGCTAACCGCGAATGAAGGGAAGTATTTCTTGCGCTTTCAAGGAATTTGTAATGTTGAAAGAAGCCACTAAAACTTAGAATAGGGGACGCCGAACTTGCACCAGATGCTAAAAGCAGCAAAAAGTCTTTAGCGGTAAGTCATGCGTTTGGAAATCGTTATCCTATTCCCCTAGATTTTGAGTTGTTAAAAGCGCATGCCCCATACCTTCAAGGGGCCATTTAAGACAGTTTGTCAATACGAAATATCTATACATGACTACAACGTGTTATTAGGATCAACAGCCACCGAAGCAATGTACAGCATTTCTGACATCTCGTTTAGAGTTTGATGTTGTTAGCAACTCTAATTTAGCAGGTGATTGAGATCAATATGAGTCTCAATTAGTAATTTATTACGGAAAAACGTGCGTTCATCATTCAAACATATCTAATAAGGCCGGCAGACCGCACTTAATGGGGATTTTAACTTAGTGTCACAGCAAAATCGCTTAAAGGTATTTTATTGCTGTGTGGAAGATGAGAAACCTTGCAAGTGCAAGTGAAAAGTTTTGTAATCCAAAAATAAACGAAAGTGCAATGTACAATTGACGCAGTCCTAAACCAAATCTAGCTAGCGGGCGTAGACCTTATCATCATTTTTGACGAATAAAGAAATGTTTGGGGGTGGGAAGTCGGGGTATCGAAGTCCAACAGCAACCTTGCGTCTAAAGATCTACACCTACAGTGTTAGCTTGATGATTATTGTATACATCAAAATACGGTTTATGGATTTGACCTAAGGTCTAACAGAGGATTAATCAGTTGCATGGAAGTGGAGTGAGGAGAGAACGGTTAAAGGACGTTAACATTCAAATTGAGAAAGAAAAAGAAGCCGATAAACCCATTAATGTACATTTGTTTTTATTAATTCGACTAAACAAGCGAATATTTGCAAAGAAACAGATTAGACCAACTAGATACCTAAAATTCATTTTTTCATTTTTAAACAAAGCATGCCTACTTCAGGTTTATCCAAATGTGCAGAGTCGCCAAAAGAAGGATAGTGAACCTCCGACATACAACACTTTCAGACTAACCAACATTACGCAAATGCTGCAAGTACTATGAGCAGGACCTTTCAAAAATACGCAAAGCCAAACGAAGGTATTTCTGCTGTCTTTACTGCTGTACTATGGTTAATACTGCGAGCATCGACTATAAGCGCTGCATCAGCAGAACGAGCGTTTGGTCTCTTAGCATCGGGCATGGCGCCGCACCAGCGCTTTACCTCTAGGGCGGGGTTGTCTTTAGCTCTCGGCCTGAGTCATAGCTGTAGGCGCAGCTTAGCCAAAAAAATAAAACTAAACTCCAAAAGCAACACAGACTATCGGTTCACTAATAACAGCTAAACTTAGTTCCTTCAAATGATTATAAATAAAAGCACTAGCTGAATCACACATCACGGATGAAGAATTTAGTCGTTTAACAGGCCGATTTTGATGACTCAAAAGGACAAAAGTTTGATCTTCAAAAGAAAGGCGAGGGCAAGTTTTTCTCAACAGCAGACGCGAGCAGATAAAAAGGAATGTTTAAAAAAAAGTAAACGAAAATTAAACTCTGTTCTTAACAGCTCACATTAACAACGCCAAAGGGTGTTTATTACTTTAGTTTATGTGTGTAACACAACAAAGACCATCGATAGTGATTTAATTATTTTTTTTGAGTTCAAATAAATATTTTGAGTTAGAAAAGAAACTCAGCATGGATATGATATATGAAAAAAAAGGTCCAGACGAATGGTTTGAAGCAATGCAAGAAGATTTATCAAGTGCACTGAATGATATTGATTTGAAGGTCATTGATCCAGCAAACGTACAGGCAATTGTTGGTCATGCTATTCTCTCAAGTCTCCAAGTAGTATACTAACAATGACCGCCAGTTTAAACGTAAAGTTAGCTTGTTTATCGATATGTAACAATAAATGAAAGAAAATCTAGAAGTTGGGTCCAACTAAAAACAACAGACTATTCTTTTCTACATGACTTACATGGTTGGGCAGAACCAGCTGCTTACACAGTTTGATTTGGCCCCTGATGAAGAAGCTAAAATGACGAGGCTCTGGTTGGTCAGAGGGCGATAAGTCTAGAGAATCAGATTAATACAGTCTTAAGTATGCGCCGCGATTGTAGGCTGGTCTTACATTCCGCTTTGCCTTCAGGCATTAGTTGCAAAAAAAGCAGTTCTAAACATAAAGATTACAGACAACAAATGTTTCATGTGGTGTGTTCTGCAAGGCTGCATTTCACGCCCGCAAAAAAACGCAAGAGGAGTTGTCTAAACATCACCCATTACATCCATGATCTTAACCTTGAGGAATATCCTTTCCTGTTAGCGTGGATTCCATTGATCAGTTTGAAGACAAAACAAAACCAAGAACTGTTAATATCTACACATGGGCTGAGGAAACAAATCTTCAGCCTATTAAAGGTCAAAGAACAGTCCAACAATAGGCGATGCCAGACAAAATCATGTTGACTTACTGCTGATGTTTTCACTGTCCGCAGGGCTGGCCGCATTCACATTGATACGAACCAATGAGTAGATTATTGCCGGCATACACTTCAAAGCATTACCATAAACAGAATTTTGTAGAAAATTTTTAACATAGAATGCCATCGTTCACCGCAATGCGAACATAATAATCATTGTATTGGCCAGTTGGACTGTAATACAGAAACTAATTACGCTCCCAGAAGGGCAGTAAAGTGTTTTTAAGAACTGGAGGAACGGATTGCAAAATACTCCATATGTTGTCTTACGCAGACTTTGAGTCACGACTATTGTTCCTTATGAAGGGCAGCGCCACAAAAACTTCGATAAAACGTCTTTAATGTGTAATCATCAGATTTGTTTCATTTGCCTTCATTATTGTAGGTCGGATGGCGCTCATTCAGCACCAGAATTTTATAGTGGGCCTAATGCTGCAGAATAACTTCTTAAAACGCATCAGCAGTGGCGTAATGACTGTTATCATTATCTGAATTTATCTGAAATCTTGATGGACGCCTGAAGACCAACCAAACAGTCTGACTCGCTCACACATTGTTGGATTTGTGGTTTAGAAACTCATGTGAAGACGCCAATCCCAACAGTCAGAGGACCATGATCCAATTGTTGGAAAGTTCAGAGGTGCATCGCATAGTAAATGCAATCTTCAAATAAAGTTTGAACAAAGGGACATGTGAAGCTGCCTGTATTCTTTCATTAACTTGCCTTGAGGTTTACGACTCTATTTATACTGAAAGCAGTAGACGACGCCCTTTTAAGGTGTCATGCATTGCTCAGTCATCAGGAAAAGTCATGTGTTTCACTTTAAATCAACATGTCTTTTTATGACTCTATGCAGCACCTGATGGGATCTTTTGGAGTCACTGGCTATGTCCCTTAAATGTCACTGCTCCAACTAACGGAAGGAATATTTTGACCCAACACTGGTTAGAAAGGCGTGTTTACCCTTATGATACATGAACAGTTGGGAAAGGTCTTGATGAAGACAACTTCCACCTATAAGGACGCGTTCTTTTTAGTCTTAGAGGACAAGGGCATTTGTGATTCTGATTACAGCATGCTCAAAAAGCGTGGCAGAAAGTTAGAGTGTAAAACAATGGGAGGACTATCAAGATGCATACTTGATGGCTGATGTATGTTTGTTGGCGGACGTTTTGAAAATTCAGAAAGACTGATGAAACATTTCAGTTTGGATCCTGCGCATTACATTTCTGCGCCTGGGTTGAGCTGGGATGCTTTCTTAAAGTTTACAGGAATACAGATTGATTTATGGTCTGACCTTACCATGATTCAGATGATTGAAAACGGATTGCGGGAGGACTTAGTATGGCGTCGCATCATTACCTGTTAAAGCACACAACAAATTCCTAGCTGATTATGATCCAAGGTAAAAGGTCAAACTATCTCATGTATTTAGGACGCGAAACAATCTGTCTATGGCGGGCAAGGGCGGCAATAGCACTTCCATTACGTAACTTTAAAATGCGCCACAGGTACGAATAATATTCAAAAGATTTAAAGTGGTTGGAGCAGTTTAACCCTGATCAGCAGCGCGGGGATACATCTAGAAGTTGACTTTAGATATCCTCCCTGAACTCCACTGACCTGCATACTGACTATCCATTAGCAGCAGAAAGTCTAAGATGAATCCAAGAGAGCCCGCCTAAACTTTGTACCTAATCTTCGAGGCAAAAAAAAAAAAGTATTATGTATGCCATTACAGATTCTACAATGTTATTTAAGACACATGGTTTGAAGTTCGACAGCTGTTCATCGTTATAATTGCTGTTGATCAAGAACAGTTCATGAAACCAACATCATGAAGAACACTGATCTTAGAAAAACTATATCCAAGATTGTTCAGAAAAAGAACTTTTTCAAGCTGATGAACAACTAAGCTGTTATGGAAAAGGACTATGGAGAAGAATCCTCACAAGCGCAAGACGTCAGATTGGTCACTAGAGAGAACGAAGCAATTAAGTGACTTTCTAACAACCTAATACTATCAGGACTTTCAGAAGATTCATGATCCAGCTTTTTGGTATAATGATGCAAAAAAAAGAAAGTCAAATTGGGACAAACCGTTTTTATTGGGTTTACTGGTTTTAGAATTATCAAAGCTTTTAATGATAGAATTTCTTTTTGACTACTTTTAAACCCTCCGTATCCAGAGTCTCGAGTACTTTACACAGATACAGAAGTTTTGTTATAGATATCCTACTGAAGGGACATCTGTAAAGACATGGGAAAATAGAAGTAGCGAAAGGGCACGCAGGATGGTACGACACATCCGATTACCCTAAAGATTCGCCTTACATTCAATTACTAATAAGAAGGTTTTAGGAAAGATGAAGGATGAATTATCTGGAAGGGTGATCAAGGAGTTTGTTGGGTTAAGGTCGAAAATGTACAGTATTTTGAGCCAGGAGAAAACTATCAAAAAAGCAAAGGGGATATCTCGCAGTGTTGTGCAGTCAAACATATCGCATGACAACTACAAAGAAGCATTGTTTGACAATAAGACTTTTCATCATGACAACGTAAAACTACGATCTAATCTACATGAGATCAACACAACTGTTGTAACAAAGAAGTCATTAGATAGAACAAACACAAAACGAGTATTTGTTAATCCAGAGTTTTCATATGCATATGGACATTATAGAACCGTAAAATAATTAAAGCGGAACTGTGTCTGGTGGGATTATCTGCAGTTCTTCCTTTACAAAAGATCTTTGAGGAGCTGGTTGTTTTGTCCTGTCGGTTTCTCGTAAATAATACACGGGCGGATTCATCTTTACAATTCTTTTTATTTCGTACGGGTCAACACTCCAAACGGGATCTGTTGCCCTGATGCGAGTGTCCCCTTCTGCTTCCCCCGGTAAATAAAGGTACCTTACTTTCAAACCAACCGGCAATAGTTTGCTGGATGAAGACTCTCCTTCAGCAACATTTATTGTTTTTCTTTTGATTGCTTGTACTGGTTTTAGACCTTTAAATTCTTCATTATTCATTGCGCGCAAAACTGAGGGCAGTCTTCTAACCCATTCTGTGTTGCGAGAATTGTCAATAAGCTCTCTGTGATACTGGTAGGAGAAAAGTCTTTCAGCTAACTGTTTGTTAAAGTTTTCAACTAAAGCCTGTGATCTGTGAACTCCTGGAATGCCTCTTTTAATAGTAACTCTATGTTTCAACAATAATTGATTCACTTGCCCTTTAAATTCTTTTCCATCATCAACTTGAATCATGCGAGGATAAGTTAAAGGACCTCGCTGGTATATCAGCTGTATAGCGACAGCAACAGCAGAAGCACTCTTTTGTGTTAAAGGTTCCGCATCTTTGTATCTTGAAGCTATGTCAATGACTGTGAGTGCGTACTTAAATCTTTTTCGTCTAATCGTATCAGAGGGTAAATATAGAAGGTCCATTTGATGGGTGTCGTTTGGAGTTGTATTGACAAAGTGTGGTCTCTGTATTCGTCTAGGCGCTGGTAAATAAATTTGCCAAATTGCTTGTTTAGATAACCATTCCTTCGCTGTTTGTTCACTGACACCAGCTGCTTCGCTTAGCTTTTTAATTGCTGTGATTCCCTTCCAATATCCTTTTGGTGAATAATAGATTTTGTTCATTTTTTATTCAGCTGATATTATGCGCAACAAAATACACGACAGTCATACCAACGACAATAAACGCGATTTCTTGCGTCTTTTGTTTTTCTGATGGTTGATAAAAGTTGCTGAATTTGGTGGGGGCAATGTCTGGATTGGTTTGCCCGTTACTAGATAATATTCTTTTATTGCTTGATCAACATCTTTAAATGTGTAAGCTGCATGCCCTGTTTTTTCAGTGTGTCGTTAATAAAATCTAACTGCTCAATTCTATGCTTTTCATAGGCGTCTTGTGCAGCAGCTAGTTGCTCCACAGCTTTGTTATGTCTTTTTCTCTCATCGTCATCCCGCAGTTTACTAAATGCGTAATTACTTCCGCTAAAAGCAAGCGCATTCACCACAGCGCCACCTATCATCATTACGAGTGAAGCCATTTTTTATAAATGTATTTTTTTACATATTTATATTCTCTGGAATTATTCCTTGCTTAACTAGAAAATCTTTCGTGGCGAACGAAGCTGTAATAATAGCATCTCAAAGTCTAGTTTGCCAAGATCTGCTGGTTTTATTTTTAACAGGCTTTTACCAAGCATCGTGTATCCTACACTTAGACCACCAATAACAGCAGAATGGTATACAAGGTTGGCGACAGTTTTTTCGGTGCTCATTTTAAAAAATAAAATAATTATAATTAATAAAAACATGAACAGCGATGATCTACTACAGCTACAGGGTGGCCAACACTGTCTTGAACTTACAAATGAAGAAGTTGATGATCAAGCTATTATGCCCCAAAAGGAAAGGTTGTATTCTTTGGCAGCATGTGGGAAAACAAAACAGTTCCTCGAACTGAATTCAGCATTGAACAGATTCAACAGATGTCGCCACAAGACATTATAAAGTATCATAACAGGTATGAGGCGCAGTTGGGGTCGAGAATGGTGAAAAGTGTGGGGCAAACGGTTCTTAGTTTGTACACTAACTAGTCAGTAGATTTGCTCCCATTGATTCTGAACAAGATCTTACGTATGATTTAACGCAAGATCCAGTTTTAACAAAGTCATTAGAGTCTCTAAGCTGTGATTTATATTACATATTTGGAACATTGTTATCGCCATTAATCATGGGATTAATTACTTTTAATCATATAGATTTTATTTCCCTTCAAAATGAACGAGCAGAATCAGGAAACACTGAATCAGAAAACATTGAATCAAGTCGAGAAAGTGACCAGTAAAACACCTCATCCTGGACGCATTGCAGCAGGAAAAAAATTAGCAGAGTGGAACAAACAAAAAAAATTAAAGTTCAATCACAGAATGAAAACATAACACCGCCAACGCCAACAGTTGATCCAGTGCCAGCTCCAGAACAAGAGCAAGTTAATTCAAGGGCACCAAAGTCTTCATGGAATATTGAACTTAAAACTTGTTGCCATTTTGGCGCCATTGCTGCAGCTGGGGGCAGTTATTACGGTTATAAAGTATATAAACAATGGCGACAAAAACAAAAGAAGTTAAAACAACCTGAACCACTAAATACAGAAAAAGACAACAGCACGCCAAAACCGCCAATAACAAAACATCATTTTGATCCATTTATAATGCAATAATATTTTAAAATTTTTTTGATAAAAATAGATCATGGCGGATTATTATTTGTTTAAAATGATGAAGTCAATAAATAAAGACATGGAGTCTATAAAAGACATTTCCATAGACCAGAATTGTAATCAATGCAGTTGCTTAGGATGTAAGAACTTCATTAAGATCTATGCTGACCGATCTCACGCCAAGGGCGTTAAGCAAGACATCCTCAACGATGACGCGTTTTTTGAGGCGTGTGTGTACTATATTAGACATCTACTATTTAAGATAAAAACATAGATTGTATTGTTTTTTTGATAATTATAAGATAACTTGAATAAGAACTTAGTTTTTACTTAAAGGACGACTTAATTACAATCTTGAGGTAACTTAATTAAGAACTTAATTAAGAACTTAATCAAGAACTTATTAAGAACTTAATTAAGAACTTAATTAAGAACTTAATTAAGAACTTAATTAAGAACTTAGAAGTGACTTAAGTGTGTGCATGCGTGGGGTGGGGGGGGTAGGGTGGGTGGGGGGGTGTGCATGCGTGGGGGTGGGGGGGTGTGCATGCGTGGGGTAGGACAAAACACACAAACACCAACAAACAAACAAGAAGTAAAACTACTAGGGCCACTTCTTGCTTTGTGACTAAACAGGTTGTGTCCCGCGGCGCAACCTCAATCAACTAGGCCAAGTGATCACATAGGGTCGTTTGGCCTAGTTTGCCGCTGAGCTTTGCAGGTGCTGCCGCGCTTTGCAGGTCAAGTGATCATATATGATCACTTGGCCTAGTTTGCCACCGAGCTTTGCAGGTGCTCTGTGCTGACGTCATTGGCGGCAGACTGCCGCGCTTTGCAGGTCAAGCGATCATATATGATCACTTGGCCTAGTTTGCTGCTGTGCTTCTCTTTTCTCAACCAGACTTGCAACTGGCTCTAATCGCCAGTAGTAGTACATCCGTCATTGTATATTGAAGCATTTATATGGTGATAGTGCTGGCTACACACTACTCCTCTCCATACTGGCAGATGTACTAAGGTCTGCCTAGCCCTATCTAGTTTGTTTGCCAGAACATTCGAAAATCGCTATCCAGTTGCATAAGTTTAATGATACTTTGGCGTTTGCTACACAGTTCATTTATACCAATTCCTAGCTTGGAAATTTTAGGATAGTTATAAAAACACACAGAAAGTTGAATGAGTTTCCTAGCAAACAAATCAGACATGTTCACCTGCGTCTTAAGAAATGAACGCCATGTTTGTAGCGTTTTGTTTTAAACATAACTTGAGCTGTTTCAAGCCGGCGCCCAACAATCAACGCGTGATGGATTGTTTTGCTTCGGCCAACTTTCAACAATGCAGCGCCATTTATTAGATAAGGAACCATCTCATCAATAGTCAAACACGTATTAAAACTGGCTACATCTTGTTCAGCAATATTTCTTTCATTTCCTTGAACCAACAAACCTTTAAGATAGTCGTTCATTTCCAAAGTTATGCTTCACCTAATTCTTTTGGACAAATACTCTAACATGCAGTTAAAGTAAAACTTATGGCCTCGAATAGCAAGAGTTTGTTCTTTAGTAAACATGTTAGCCATTTTAAAATAAAACACAACTAACCCACAGTGGTCACACCAAAGCACAGTCAAAACACAACCTTTGTGAAGTAGTCCGGTAAACAATGGCGAAACCGGTCTTGCTGACGTGGCGACCTCGAAGTAGCAGTGACACGTGACAGTCTAGAACATTCGCTGATGCAATATGTTAGTGCGCCGCAAGCGAGCCTAGGCCCGCGAGGTGTGTATTGATTTTTTGGTTGCAGTTTGTAACGGGCCGTGCGCCATGGGCCGTGTGTGTGCGCGTGCGTGTGTGTGTTCGCGAACCCGATTGTGTGTGGGGGGCAGGGGGGGGAGAGATAGAAGGTAGTTGAAGGGAGGTGAGATAGGGCAAATGTGTGTCTGCGTCGTTTTTTGTGGCTATATCTCTGTCCGAAAGTGTGTGTGTTTGTGTGTGTGTGTGTGTGTGTGTGTGTGGTTGTGTGTGTGTGTGTGTGTGTGTGTGTGTGTGTGTGTGTGTGTGTGTGTGTGTGTGCGCATACGCACGTATTTTGTGAAACGCAGAACACGTATGTCTATAGCTCCGAGACTGGTCTCTCCTCCGTGTCTAAATGGAAATATCATTTAAACCCACGAGCGATCCTTCGCCGCACGTTGCTCTGAGGACAACTTGACCTTAACGGGCTTTGGCTGACGACCCCACGCTGTAGTAAGTAATGGGATAGCCTAGTGCACCAGCACCGCCGTTTGTATATGGGCGCGTTCAGCCACGGCTGGTTTTCCCCTACGTTACTCTATGGGGCGTGTTCAGCCACGGCTGCTTTCCCCTACGTTACTCTCTAAAAAGTTTAGTAAATTAATATTAAAAACGGATAACCCTACACAGTATGTCTGTTTGTAGATAATCGTTATTTTTTGGTTATTGAAGTCTTACTTGTCAGAGAATGTAGAAATGCCGCTTCTGGGTCACTTTCGCCCGAAAAACTGGTTGAGGGCGAAAGTGAGCCAGAAGCGGCATTTCTACGTTCTCTGCACTCATGTGCACTCTTGCGTGCCCTTACATATACATGTGTCTTCATATTTTCAAAAAGCCTTCTGCGTGGGATCCTTAGAACACAGTAAATCGACCTACACACGCCATATAGACAGATTGAAAGAAACTGCTCTGACTGTAATCATAATACTTTCACTCGCAACACAATTCATTATTGTGGGTTTTGCTCTGGGAACTAGTGGATCGGAGCCCCACCAGTGGCAATCACTTGTGATACTGGCAGATTGAACCACATAGTCGGCTTTAATCTACTACATAGATGTGTCTCTGGGAGAATTGTTCTAATTTCCCCTCAAGCTTGGTCAATATTAGTATATATTATTTTAAGAAAATCGTGGAGTACAGCCCTTTCACGTAGCCTCCAACTAGAATGAACTGTCACAGTCTCTTTGCTTTCCTGTTCCTAACTCATCTTTATTGAAAGGTGTCAGATGCATCATTATCAAAAGGTGTGTCAGATACATCATTATTAAAAGATGTCACATCATTATTAAAAGGTGTCATATACATCATTATTAAAAGAAGGTGTCAGATACATCATTATTAAAAGGTGTCGGATACATCATTATTAAAAGAAGGTGTCAGATACATCATTATCAAAAGGTGTCAGATACATCATTAATAAAAGGTGTCAGATACATTATTTTTAAAAGGTGTCAGATACATTATTATTAAAAGGTGTCAGATACATCATTATTTAAAGGTGTCAGATACATCATTGTTAAAAGGTGTCAGATACATCATTATTATAAGGTGTCAGATACATCATTATTAAAAGGTGTCAGATACATTATTATTTTAAGGTGTCAGATACATTATTATTAAAAGGTGTCAGATACATCATTATTAAAATGTGTCACATACATCATTATTAAAAGGTGTCACATACATCATTATTAAATGATGTCAGATACATCATTATTAAAGGGTGTCAGATGCATCATTATCAAAAGGTGTCAGATACATCGTTATCAAAAGGTGTCAGATACATCATTATTAAAAGATGTCACATCATTATTAAAAGGGGTCGGATACATCATTATTAAAAGAAGCTGTCAGATGCATCATTATTAAAAGGTGTCAGATACATCATCATTAAAAGGTGTCAGATACGTCATTATCAGAAGGTGTCAGATACATCATTATTAAAAGGTGGCAGATACATCATTATCAAAAGGTGTCAGATACATCATTATCAAAAGGTGTCAGATACATCATTATCAAAAGGTGTCAGATACATCATTATTATAAGGTGTCAGATGCATCATTATTAAAAGGTGTCAGATACATCAGTATTAAAAGGTGTCAGATACATCATTATTAAAAGGTGTCAGATACATCATTATTAAAAGGTGTCAGATACATCATTATCAAAAGGTGTCAGATACATCATTATCAAAAGGTGTCAGATACATCATTATCAAAAGGTGTCAGATACATCATTATCAAAGGAGTCAGATACATCATTATCAAAAGGTGTCAGATACATCATTATTAAAAGGTGTCACATACATCATTATTAAAAGGTGTTACATACATCATTATCAAAAGGTGTCAGATACATCATTATCAAAAGGTGTCAGATACATCATTATCAAAAGGTGTCAGATACATCATTATCAAAAGGTGTCAGATACATCATTATCAAAAGGTGTCAGATACATCATTATAAAAGGTGTCAGATACATCATTATCAAAAGGTGTCAGATACATCATTATCAAGAGGTGTCACATACATCATTATTAAAAGGTGTCACATACATCATTATTAAAAGGTGTCACATACATCATTATTAAAAGGTGTCACATACATCATTATTAAATGGTGAAGATACTGTGGTCCTTTATGCCCAGCTCTCATGGTGACCTCATCTCAGCTCTCATCATCAATGGTGAACAGACGTTAAATAAACCACTAAACTGAACTGATCTCATGGTGACTTCAGTTGTTTTTTTCCATAGCCGTGCCTATGTCTACTATGTGACAAAGAGTTTGGTATTGATTATCATTATTATGAATACTTATACAGCGCCTATCCTGGGCTAGAGATCAACTCTAAGTGCTTTAAATCCACACTCATTTAAACCACGGGTTGCCTACCTGGGTAGTGCCGAACTGAAGAGTGCCTGCTGGCGCTTCATTCAGTCGTTTCACGTGTTTATCCAGTCAATATCGTTCACTCCATTTCTTTGTTCCTTCATTCTTTCCATTTCTCACGCAAGGTGCATGCTATATGTAACGTGTCATCTATACCAACGGCCAAACTGGCCTTCTCTTCCGAAAGTTGATGATGGGATTTTACGTTGTGTAAGATGTTTTGCGTGCCAATTCCATACATGGAACCTCGGTTCATAGTCTCATTCGAAGGACAGTATTGGAAATGGAGTTAGAACCAATGTTAACACCGAGGGGAAAAGTCCCCTGTACCGAAAGGGCTGAAAGAGATTTAAAACCCGCAACCCCAGGATCACCAAGATTATGAGCCCGGCGCAGCTTCATGGGAACTCTCGTTAAATGGATTCCTGACGTCCTCCAGAAGGGAAAGGTAAACTCATCTAAATCCACGACTGAAACAATGATTGTTGTCGTTTGGGGGTGGGGGGGGGGGGCATAGTAGCAGGGGTGAACACCACTGAAGTGATTCAGCATAAGGCAGCGCCTCCTCTGGTGGGTGGCCTGTGTGATGACATGTATTAGAGAACTAATAAATGTGTGTTCTGGCTCATCATCCGCTCTCAACAGTTTCGAGCGGAATGATGACGCCAAAACACACATTTATTAGTTCTCTGACAAGAAAGACTTAACAATGAATTAAAAAATGTAATCCATCACAAAATTCTCTTTCAATAACCAAAAAATAACGATTATCTACAAACAAACATACTGTGTAGGATTATCCGTTTTCAATACAAATTTTTACTAAACTTTCAGAGAGTAACGTAGGGGAAGCAGCAGTGGCTAAACACACCCATAGAGTGCGTGGGGAAAAAGCAGCAGTTGCTGAACACACCCCATACACAAACGTGGAGCAGGTAAGCCTTTAATTGTAATTGTCGACCTGCCTAAGGAATCCGCACTATCAGAAATACTGCTGAGGTCTGTCATTGGGTCGACATTGTTTAAACTTAATTTGCCGTTTTGGTCTTCTGACTTGGCACAAGGCGTAATACTATGTGACCGGACATGACGATCTTGAATCAGCCACTCAGTTTAGCGACGACTTCCAATGGAGCGGTTTGTGTTTTGTTCACAGAGAAAAACTTCTTGTATAGGTAAATAATGGTTTTACTACAACTGTATGGCGGAGTATTTAAACAAAAGAAAATCAGGCAGACCCATTGCTTAACTCTTAAGCCAAAGAGAAGTATTGCTTTTTTGGAAGGTGAGGAGAAAGAAAAGAGAACCTACTATTGATGAACTACACAAGCACCTTGAAAGCTTGTTAATTTAAAGACAGGATTTAGCCAATATATTGGAAAGAGATGTTGATAACTTTGATAAGCTTTTGCCTTTTTGAAGAAAATGATTTATTCTAAAAAAATGGCGCTGTTTTATTCAAAAAGCTCCAAATGTTTAGTGACGGTTACTGCCTGGCAATTAAGAGCCGCCAAAAACGCTAACTCCGCCAATGTGGTTCTAAGCCCGGATGAAAAAGAGGAGAGTTAAACTCTTTGTGGGAAAATCTTTTGTTAAAAAAGGTGAGAGGCGCGTTTGCACTGTTCGCTAATAACTTGATTTCACTGGGCATGTGCATTAACGAGGTAAAACCAACCCGCTCTGGTAAAACCGTTCGGATTCGAACGGTATCTAAAAATAGTTCTGACATTAGCAGTGAAGAGAACTAATCTCCACCCCGTAGCGGTCAAAGGTTACAGTGGCAAAACGTTTTTTCCAGCGCGAGCGGTTAAGGTTATCGCAGAAAGAGAGAGAGGGGCACGCCGCTGTGTGGCACGAAGGGGCGACCATAGATGTCAATTATCGGCTTCTATTTCACCTTGGCAGTGAAGAGAGAACTGGCGCTACCCCTGGAGCGGTCAAAGGTTTACAGTGGCAAGACGTTTTTCCAGCGCTCTTGCTAGACACACACGCAGCACAATTAAGTTCTTATCAAGTCTCCCCAACAAGTGGGTCCTAGTAGTTCCACTTTTTTGGCAACCTTCCACTTGAAACACTTGACGCCCTTTACCCCAAGTCACCCCAAGTCACCCCAAGTCACCCCAAGTCCTTAATTAAGTTCTTGATCAAGTCACCCAAGTTCTTAATTAAGTTCTTGATCAAGTTACCCAAGTTCTTAATTAAATTCTTAATTAAGTCACCTCAAGTTCTTTATAAGTTCTTGACAAGTCACCTTAAGTTCTTACTTAAGTCACCTCAAGATTGTAATTAAGTCATCCTCTAAGTACAACAAGTTCTTATTCAAGTTATCTTATAATTATCAAAAAAACAATACAATCTATGTTTTTGTCTTAATAGTGATGTCTAATATAGTACACACACGCCTCAAAAAAAGCGTTATCGTCGAGGATGTCTTGCTCAGCGCTTGGCGCGGGATCGGTTAGCATAGATCTTAATGAAGTTCTTACATCGTAAGCAACCCCCATTGATTACAATTCTGGTCTATGGAAATGTCTTTTATAGACTCCCTGTCTTTATTTTTTGACTCCATCATTTTAAACAAATAATAATCCGCCCTGATCCCATTTTTATCAAAGAAACAAAATTTTTAAAAATTAAGTTCTTAAAGTATTATTGCATTTGAAATGGATCAAAATGATTTTTGTTGTTTGGGGGTTTTGGCATGCTTTTGTGTTCGGCTTCTGTATTTAGTAGTGGAGTTGTTTGGACTGCTTTGGTTTTTTTCGCCATTGTTTATATATTTTATAACAGTAATAACCGCCCCCGCAGCAGCAAGGGGCCAAAATGACAACAGTTTAAGTTCAATATTCCATGAAGACTTTGGTGCTGTGGCCTTGAATCAATTGTTCTGGAGTTTTTATAGCTGGCATTGAATCAACTTGTTCTGGCGTTGACGGGTGTTATATTTTCATGATGAGTTTTTAAATTCTGTGATTGTAACATTTAAATTTTTTTGTCTGTTCCACTCTGCTAATTTTTTTCCTGCTTCCCAAAACGCCCGGATGAGGATGCTTTTCAACTGGGCACTTTCTCCCTGATTCAGTGTTTTCTGATTCTGCTGATTTTTCTGGCTTGGTCATTTTGAAGGGAAATAAAATCTAACAACACCCCCCCCACCACTCTGGTCAGACTCGCTGACAAACTGTTCAGAGCAAGCCACTTAGTTTTGAGAGTAAGGGGGTTTACAGCTCACCCAAAACCCTGCAGGGGCCCCAAACCCGTGAATGCGGTTTCAGGGGGAAAGGGGATGTTTTATGAAAGGGCTGCCCCCCACCAGCCAGAAACCCCGCGCGAAATGGGCAAAAACTAAATTGCCCATCTGTGAAAAAAGCCGTCCTTGGCAAAAAGTTGTTCAGCATTGCTGACCCGGGCCATTCCCAAGTGGGGTTTGTTAGTTTAATAATTAGTAGTTTTTCATAAAAAATGTAATATTTTTGTGCTTTTGAGAGGATAAAATGGGCCAAATTTTTCCGAAAATTTTTTTTAAATCCCCAAACCGACTAGGTTTTTTTTTCCTGTAGTTAAAGTAGATACGGCATAAAAAGTTTTGTACAAAAGTGGTCAGGCGACTTTAAAAAACAATGAAAAACAACACCCCAAAATTTGTGCAAAAATGAGTCATAACTTTTGGGAACTTAATTTTCCCTAGTTAAAATAGTACACAAGTTTGAAAATATGCCCCTGTTGGGTACAAAAACAAAAATGTTGGATTAAAATGTGTAAGGGCTTGTTTTTTCGGCCCTTTAAATAAATGTCTCGAATGGGACAGAAAAAAGTAAAAACTGTGGCTGAATTTGTCCCCACTCCCGAACACATTTTTAAATTTAAAAAGCACACATTCTCACAAAAATTTGTGGTGTTTTCCCCTGGGGGACCAAAATGGGACCCGCCCATGCTTGCCCCTTCTTGGGGCACTTGGAACACCCCCCACCTCAACACTACACAGGCCCAAAACCTGAACGTACAAAAGGTTTTTTGTGATGGACTGGGGCCACATTATGCCAAAAAAAAGACCTCCCTTTAAAAATTCCTACTTTTCCCCCGACCTTCAAACCTTTTTTTCCGATTACCCCCACCATTTCGCAGGCGGGGCAAATTCCTAGACTTTACCCAAACTCCCTAGAAAAAGGCCTACTCAAAACCCCCATTTTTACAAAACCCCCGACGCACTTTCATAACCCGACTACTCATCTCCCCCCCAAACCCAAAACTAAAAACCCGCATCCCTTCTCACAATTTTTTCCGTCTCCCCCAGACTCTGCTTTCCCGGGAGGAAAAAACTTTTACATACAAGCAGCCAAAAAGGGCACAATTTTTCCACCTTCCGCGGATTCCCCAGTTCCATTTATCAATGCAGCACTCCGCCGCCCCCCATAGCTGTATCCCGAACATCTGCTCTGGAACCCAAACTCCAACCAAGACGACAGAAACCCCCAGCCCCACCTTCCCCTTTCCACCCCCCACACCCTCCCCATCTGTAGGATCCCCAAATTTCCCAAATTTGGGAATTTTTACATAACCCCAAACCCGGGCCCTTTCCCTACCAAAAAAATTTAAACACATTCAAACGTACAAAAAAATTTAAAAAGGGGCCCCTCGTGCGATCCAGTTTGAACAGAAACCCCAGCTAAAAACCCAGGTTTTACCCCTGCTCCAAACCCAAAATGCAAAAACTGCCCCCTCACCAAACCAAAACACCATCTTTTCAGGGCCCCCAAAAAATCCTTCACGTCAAACGCACATTCTCTTTTCAGAGCCCCAACATTATATATTTCCATCCACTGCCCGCTGTTTTGGGGAAGATCTCATAGGGGAAACGTCACGAACACTTGAAACCCCGGGATCGCTGAACACCTGGCTGTATCGCCCCCAACCCACCCAAAACCCCTCCCCCCTACACTTCAAAACCCCACCCAAAAAACAACTTTGAAATGTCAAAGTTAGGCACCTTTGGCAGTACGAGTGAAAGCTTTGAAACAACCCAAAAACAAAAAATCCCCAAACTCATTTCCAAACGGGCACACTACACCCCCCAAAGGGATCAATTTCCAACAATAACCAAACACAATACTCACCTTTTCCACATCTTTGGCAATTCCCCTACCAACCACACACACATACACACACACAACACACACACTTACTACACCACCCCCCACCCCCTCCCCAACTTCTTTACAGTAGTTACAGCAACCCTCCTCTAAATCTTAATTTTGTTTGCCTTCCCCCTTAAATGCCCCCCCCCCCCCCCCCCCCAACACACCACACAAAAACCCTTTTCTTCTCTTTTTTTTTTTTTTTTTTTTTTATCAAACCCCCATTCCCACAACCTCAAAAAAGATATCATCCATTAAAAAAAACTAGACACAAAACCCCTGTCTATATACCACCACCTCCGCGCCCCCCTGACGCCCCCCCCCCCCCCCCCCCCCCCCCCCCTCTGTTTCCTCCCCCATAACCCCCCTGCCTCTGTCTTTCCCCCTTCTGGACTTTAATGGATGGTCATTTTTATTCTCTTTTTTTTTTTTTCGTTTTGTACTCCCACATGAAAATGTATTTATTTTTTCGCTGATAAAGCCCCAAGTGGTTAAAGCATGTGTCTTGTCTTGTGCTTTGTTTGTCTTTGTCATTGGCGGAATTTTAAAAAACCCCTTTTCCAAATCTAAAGATTAAAAGAAATTATCCATGTTTAAATGGCTTAACATGTTCCAAATTTTGTAATATAATCAAGTTAGAGACTCTAATGATTTTTTTTAAACTGGATCCTCGTTAAAATCTTACATAAGTTTTGGTTCAAATCAATGGGGAAAAATCTCTGATATTTTAGTGTACAAATAAAAACCGTTTCCCCAACATTTTTTTACCTTCTTGTCCTATTGCGCTTCTTCCTTTTTGTATATTTTAAATGTTTTGTGGCGCCTGTTAAATTTTGTTCTATGCGGAATTCAGTCCGGAACGGGTTTTTTTTTTCCCACTGCTCCCAAAAGAAAAACCCTCCCCTTTTTTGGGGCCATAATAGTTTGGTCATCAATTCTTCATTTGAAAGCCCAAAGCTTTTTGGCGCCTGAGCTCAGCAGTTTTCCGGTTTCATGTTTTTTTTTTAAATTTAAAAATTTTTTTTTTTTAAAAAAATACACCGAAAAAACTGTCCCCAACCCTGTAACCCATTCGTTTTATTGGGGGCCTAAGTTTAGGATACACAAGTTTGGTAAAAGCTTGTTAAAAAAAAGGGCAGATCTGGAAAGCTAGATTCAAAGATCAGAAAAAATTTCTTTTTTAAGCTTCATTTGCTACAAAAGATTTTCTGGTTAAGAAAAGGAATAAATCCAGAAAATCTAAATATGTAAAAAAAAAAACATTTAAAAAAATGGCTTCACTGTAATGATGATTGGTGGTGCTGGGGTTAACCCTTTGCTTTTAGGGGAAGAAATTTACGCATTTGTAAACTGGGGATGACGGCGAGAAAAAGACATAACAAAGCTGTGGAGCAACTACCGCGCGCAAACCTATAAAAGCAGGGGAATTGAGCATTAAATTTTTATTAACGATACCCTGAAAAAACAGGGATGCAGTTTACACTTTTAAAGATTTGATCAGCAAAAAAGAATATTACTTGTAACAGGCAAGCAATCGAGACATGCCCCACCAAAATTCAGCGGCTTTTTTCATCCATCAGAAAAACAAAAAAAGCAAGAAATGTGTTTATCTCTTTGGTATGCTTTTGGTATTTTGTTGCGCATAATTTTGGTTGAATAAAAAATAACAAAATCTATATTCCCCAAAAAGGGATATTGGAAGGAATCAGGAATTTAAAAAGAAAAGCAGCGCTGGATCAGTGAACAAACGAAAAGGGAAAGGTTATTTAAACAAGCATTTGGCAAATTTATTTCCCAGGCCTAAAACAAATAAAAACCGCACTTTGTCAAAAACGCCAACGACCCCCTCAAAGGGATCTTCTTTTTTTTCCCCCAAGATAGATTAGACAAAAAGTTTTAATACGCATTTTCAGTCATTGACGGCTTCAAGATAAAAGGGGGAACCATTAACACAAAAGGTGTTTTGCGTTGCTGTTCCATACAAGTATCCCAACGGGGGCCCCTTAATTTCCTCGCAGATTCAAGTCGAGGGAGGAAAAAAAATTTAAAAGGGCCCGAGTGAATCAATTATTGTTAAAAACATGAGTTACCATTAAAAGGGGCATTCCGGAGTTCCGATCACAGGCTTTGTTGAAAACTTTAACAAACGTTAGCTGAAAGACTTTTCTTCCAGTATCACAAGAGTTTATTTACAATTCTCGCAAACCCCGAAGGGTTGAAGACTTCCCCCTTTTTACGTCAAAGAAAAATGAAGAATTTTAAAAAACGGGTTTAAAAACCTACAAGCAATCAAAAAAAAAACAATAAAAAGCTTTGAAGGGGTCTTCATCCAGCAAACTATTTCCATTTGGTTTTAAAAATAAGGTACCTTTATTTTCCGGGAAGGCAGAAGGGGACACGCTTTAGGGAACCCATCCAGTTTGGAGTGTTGATCCTAGAAAAAAAAGAATTGAAAAAAAAGATCCCCCCGTGTATTATTTACGAGAAACTGACACAAAAAAAAACCCGCTCCCAAGATCTTTTTTGAAGGAAGAACGCAATAATCCCCCGACACAGTTTCCCCTTAATTAATTTACGAAATAAATTTTTTTTAAAATGGAAGCTCAGAAGGAAAACGAGAAAGATACAAAAAAGATAAAATGAAAAGACCTTTGGAAAATTTATGCGGGGGTCATATGGTTTTAGTTCTGTAAAGTGAACATTTTCGAGGATTCATCCACTGGAATGCATCCAATCACCCACAACCCAAACCAAACTTGGGCTATCAAAAAGGGAAAAGAAAATTGAAATAAAAAAAAAAATTCGGCGTCAAACAAACATGAGAAAAAATTTTTAATGAATTGGGGTTTTTAAGATTTATTTTATAGAAAAGTTGATGAAAAATATGGATCCCAAAAAACCCCAAAAAGTAAAATTATGCCGTTCCCAAGCCCCATGCATATGAAAACTCTGGGTTAACAAATACTGGTTTTTGGTTTTTCTACTAATATTTTTTGTTACAACGGTTTGTTGACTCATGAGATTAGTCGGTTTTTTTGTTATCATGATGAAAAAGTATGTTTATTGAACAAGCTTCTTTGTAGTGTATGTGTAGTTTGACTGCACAACATGCAGAATTTCCCTTTGCTTTTTTTTTAGTTTCTCTGGGCCCAATTTCTTACATTTTTTACCTTTAAACCCCAAAAAATCCTTTATCACCTTTCCAGTAATTCTCCTTTTTCTTTTCCCAAAACTTCTTTTTTAGTAATAGAATGCAAAGGCGAATCTTTTGGATAATCGGTGTGTCGTACCACCCCATGCCCCTTTGCTATTTTAATTCCTGTCTTTTTAAAATATCTTCAGTAGGGGTATTTATAACAAAATTTGTATCTGTGTAAAGACTCTGGATCAGATACGAGGGCTTAAAGTAGTTAAAGAAATTCTAACATCAAAACGATAATTTTAAACAGTAAACCCAAAAATACAGGTTGTCTAATTTGACTTTCTTTTTTTTCATTATTATGCAAAAAAGCTGATCATGAAATCTTCTGAAGTCCTGATAATTAGGTTTTGAAGTCAGCTTAATTGCTTCGTTTTCTCTGGTGACCAATCTAACATCTTTACGCTTGTGCGGATTTCCATAGTCTTTCCGAAACAACTGTTGTTCATCAGCTTGAAAAAGTCTTTTTCTGAAGCATCTGTGGATTTAGTTCTGAGATCAGTATTCTTCATGATGTATGGTTTCATGAACTGTTCTTGATCAAAAGCAATTATGCGATGAACAGCCGCCAACTTCAAACCATGTCTTAAATAAAATTGTAGAAGTCTGTAATGACAGACATAATTTTTTTTGCCTCGAAGATTAGGCACAAGTTTAGGTGGTTCTGTTTTTGCCATCTTTAGGCTTTCTGCAGCTAATGGATAGTCATTATGCAGGTCATGGAGTTCCTGAGGATATTCTAAGTCAACTTCTAGAATGTATCCACGCTGTTGACCCGGCGTCAAATGCTCAACCACTTTAATGCTTTTTGAATATTGTTTGTACTGCCACCTGTGTACATTTTAAAGTTGCGTAATGGAAGCGATTGCGCCATTGCCCATCCATACAGATTGTTTGCATCTAAATACATGAGATAGTTAGACCTTTTACTTGGATCATAGTCGTCCAAGTATTTGTTGTTTACTTTACAGTAATGGTGCGACGCCATACTAATTCCTCCACGCAATCCGTTTTCAATCATCTGAATCATTTGTAGGTCAGACAATAAATCAATCTGTACTCCAGTAAACTTAAGAAGGCATCCCAACTCATCCCGGGCGCAGAAATATAATGCGCAGGATCCAAACTGTAATGTTTCATGCAGGTCTTTCTGTAATTTTCAAAGACGTCTGCCAACAAACATGTATCAGCCATCAAGTATGAATCATGATAGTCTCCCATTGTTTTACACTTCTGCCACGCATCTTGAGCATGCTGGTAATCGGAGTCACTGATTTCCTTTCCTCTGAGACTAGAAAACAACGCGCCTTTAGGAGGAAGTGTATCTTCTTCAAACCTTTCCCAACTGTTCATGTATTCATAAGGGTAAACGCCCTTTCTAACGAGAGTTGGGTCAAAATATTCTTCCGTTATTGAGCAGGACTTTAAGGACATAGCCAGTGACTCTAATGATCCCATCATGTGCTGCATAGAATCATAAAAAGACATGTTATTTAAAGTGAAACACATGTACTTTTCCGATGACTGTGCAATGCATGTTACCCTGAAGGCGTCGGTTACTGCTTTCATTATAAGATGAGAGTCGTAACCTCGCAAGTTGTGAAAGAATATAGGCAGCTTCCATGTCTTTGGTTCAAACTTTAGTTGAAGATTGCATTTACTGTGCGCTGCCCCTCTGAACTTCCCACTAATGTGATTATGGTCTCTTACTGTTGGATTCGCTGCGTCTGATGAGAGGCCTAAACCACAAATCCAACAATGTGTGGCTGAGTCATACTGTTGTTGATCTTCAGGCGTCATCATGATTTCAGATAAATTCAGATTATTAGAACAATCATTACGCACTTGCTGCATGCGCTGTAAAAATCTTCTAGCCGCATCCGGTCCTCTATATAATTCTGGTGTTGAATGAGCGCCATCCGACCTGACAACAACGAAAGCAAATGAACAAATCTGATGATTACTCACTAAGGCTGTTTTTGGAAGTCTCTGTGGGGTTGGTCCTTCATAAGGAACAATGAGTGATTCAAAGTCTGCGTAAACAACATATGGAAAATTTTGCATCCGTTTCCAGTTCTTAAAACTAACTTTAATTAGTTCTGTACAATTAAGTAGTGGGGGAAAACAAGTGCAGGCTAACAATTCTTCCGTCATTATAATAATGACTTTGCAAAGATTTGAAATTTTAGAGAAAAAGAACAAAAAAATGAAGATGAAGAAAATGGGGGAAATATATTTAAATATGAAAAACCCTTCACTAGCTGCCTGAGGGAACCATCGTGATCCCTTCTGAAGGCAGATCTATTTGTATTGCCTGCTCCTAGGCCTTTCGTCCGCTGGATCGGACTCATCAGGGAGACACGGCTGATTGTGTCTGCGCTCCTGGTGTCAAATAGAGACACACCACAGTTCATAATTCTGTGGTGTTCTCACCACCAAGGGTTCAAAAAGAAATCCAACAGCACCCCCAAAGCAGCCAGTGAAAGGATAGTAAAAGGAATAAAACGAAAGTGTGGGAGGAAAAAAGTTGCTAAAAAAACTAAAAGCATTATATAAAACAGTATAAAATGTA
Source organism: Conus ventricosus (assembly GCA_018398815.1). Classification (NCBI taxonomy): domain Eukaryota; kingdom Metazoa; phylum Mollusca; class Gastropoda; order Neogastropoda; family Conidae; genus Conus; species Conus ventricosus. The sequence goes on along the minus strand of JAFLJL010017786.1, from coordinate 70,747 downwards.
GGGGACAATCTTTGAGCCTATGCCTGAGGATCCATTCAAGGATACAAGGGAGATCAAAAGATTGGAACAGTTTGAGTGGTCAGCTCTGCTGTTCAAAACTCAAGCAATGTCAGTGGCTAAGAATTGTGCAGGACAACCTTTACTTGGATCTCCTAAGAGATGCAATCTCCCACTGATTGACCAAACAATATGATGCTGAACAATTAAGTAGTGGGGGAAAACAAGTGCAGGCTAACAATTCTTCCGTCATTATAATAATGACTTTGCAAAGATTTGAAATTTTAGAGAAAAAGAACAAAAAAATGAAGATGAAGAAAATGGGGGGAAATATATTATAAATATGAAAAACCCTTCACTAGCTGCCTGAGGGAACCATCGTGATCCCTTCTGAAGGCAGATCTATTTGTATTGCCTGCTCCTAGGCCTTTCGTCCGCTGGATCGGACTCATCAGGGAGACACGGCTGATTGTGTCTGCGCTCCTGGTGTCAATAGAGACACACCACAGTTCATAATTCTGTGGTGTTCTCACCACCAAGGGTTCAAAAAAGAATCCAACAGCACCCCCAAAGCAGCCAGTGAAGGATAGTAAAAGGAATAAAACGAAAGTGTGGAGAGGAAAAAGTTGCTAAAAAAACTAAAAGCATTATATAAACAGTTATAAAATGTAGGGGACAATCTTTGAGCCTATGCCTGAGGATCCATTCAAGGATACAAGGGAGATCAAAAGATATGGAACAGTTTGAGTGGTCAGCTCTGCTGTTCAAAAACTCAAGCAATGTCAGTGGCTAAGAATTGTGCAGGACAACCTTTACTTGGATCTCCTAAGAGATGCAATCTCCACTGATTGACCAAACAATATGATGCTGAACAATTAAGTAGTGGGGGAAAACAAGTGCAGGCTAACAATTCTTCCGTCATTATAATAATGACTTTGCAAAGATTTGAAATTTTAGAGAAAAAGAACAAAAAATGAAGATGAAGAAAATGGGGAAATATATATAAATATGAAAAACCCTTCACTAGCTGCCTGAGGGAACCATCGTGATCCCTTCTGAAGGCAGATCTATTTGTATTGCCTGCTCCTAGGCCTTTCGTCCTGGATCGGACTCATCAGGGAGACACGGCTGATTGTGTCTGCGCTCCTGGTGTCAAATAGAGACACACCACAGTTCATAATTCTGTGGTGTTCTCACCACCAAGGGTTCAAAAAGAATCCAACAGCACCCCAAAGCAGCCAGTGAAGGATAGTAAAAGGAATAAACGAAAGTGTGGAGAGGAAAAAAGTTGCTAAAAAAACTAAAAGCATTATATAAACAGTATAAAATGTAGGGGACAATCTTTGAGCCTATGCCTGAGGATCCATTCAAGGATACAAGGGAGATCAAAAGATATTGGAACAGTTTGAGTGGTCAGCTCGCTGTTCAAAAACTCAAGCAATGTCAGTGGCTAAGAATTGTGCAGGACAACCTTTACTTGGATCTCCTAAGAGATGCAATCTCCCACTGATTGACCAAACAATATGATGCTGAACAATTAAGTAGTGGGGGAAAACAAGTGCAGGCTAACAATTCTTCCGTCATTATAATAATGACTTTGCAAAGATTTGAAATTTTAGAGAAAAAGAACAAAAAAATGAAGATGAAGAAAATGGGGGGAAATATATTATAAATATGAAAAACCCTTCACTAGCTGCCTGAGGGAACCATCGTGATCCCTTCTGAAGGCAGATCTATTTGTATTGCCTGCTCCTAGGCCTTTCGTCCGCTGGATCGGACTCATCAGGGAGACACGGCTGATTGTGTCTGCGCTCCTGGTGTCAAATAGTTCTGTATTACAGTCAACTGGGCCGATACAATGTTTCTTATGTTCGCTTGCGGCTTTAACGGATGGAATTCTTGTTAAACTTTTCTGCAGAATTCTTGTTTGCCATAATTTTTTGTAGTATGCGCCAATAATCTACTCATTGTTTCGTATCAATGTGTAATGCGGTAGCCCTGTGTGTGAAAGCATCAGTAGTAAGTCAACATGATTTTTGTCTGGTTCGCCAATCGTTGGGCTGTTCTTAGACACTTTAATGGGCTGTAGATTTGTTTCCTCATCCCATATGTAGACATTAACAGTTATTGGTTTGTTTTGTTCTTCAAACTGATCAATTTTGTCCACGCTAACGGGAAAGGATATTCCACTAAAGTTAAGATCATTGATGTAAGGGTGATAGTTAGACACTCTCTCTCTGCGTTTTTGCGGGCGTAATGCAGCCTTGCGAGAACACACCACATGAAACATTTGTTGTCTGTATTCTTTATGTTTAGAACTGCTTTTTTTTGCAACTAATGCTGGGGGCAGCGGAATGCAGGCCTTGCCAACAATCGGCGCATACTTAGACTGTTTTAATCTGATCTCTAAGACTTCGCCCTCTGACCAGCCAGAGCCTCTCATTTTGGCTTCTTCAGCGGCCACATCAAACTGTGTAAGCAGTTCGTCTGCCCAACCGGGTGTTAAGTCATTATGAGAAAGAATAGTCTGTTGTTTAGATGAGACCCAGACTTCTAGATTTTCTTCATTTATTGTTACATAGTCGATTAAAACAGCTAACATTACTTTAACTGGCGGGTTTATTGTCAGTTTACCTGGAACTTGAGAAATAGCATGAGCAACACTTGCCTGTACGTTTGCTGGATCAATGACTTCTAGACTGATATCATTTAAAGCTTTTGATAAATCTTCTTCCTTACGCATTGCTTCAAACAATTCGTCTGGACCTTCATATATCTTATCCATGCTGAGTTTCTTTTCTAACTCAAAATATTTATTTAAATTAAAAAAAAATAATTAATCCGAATCAATATCAACGGTCTTTTTGTGCTTGGACTCATAAACTAAAGTATAAACACCCTTTGGCGTTGTTAATGTGAGCTGTTTAGAACAGAGTTTAATGTCTCGTCTACTTTTTTTAAACATTCCTTTTTTATCTGATCGGTGTCTGGCTGTTGAGAAAAACTTGTCCTTGCCTTTCTTTGAAGATCAAACTTTTGTCTTTTGTAGTCATTAAAATCAGCCTGTAAACGACTAAATTCTTCATCCGTGATGTTTGAGTCAGCTAGTGCTTTATTTATTATCAGATTAAAGGAACTAAGTTTAGCTGTTATTAGTTGAACCATGGCTGTGTGCTTTTGGAGTTTAGTTTTTATTTTTTTGCTAGCAGCACCTACAGCTAATGAGCACAGGCCAAGAGCTAAAGACAAACCACCTAGAGGTAAAGCTGCGGGTGCGCCTATGCCCGTTGCTAAGAGACCAACACTCGTTCCTGCTGATGCAGCGCTTATAGTCGATGCTCCAGTATTAACATAGGTAACAGCATTAAAGGCAAGCAGAATACCTTCGTTTGGCTTTGCTGTATTTTGAAAGGTCCTGCTCTAGTTTTTGTTGCATTTGTGTAATGTTTGTTAATCTGAAGGTTTTTACTTCAGGGTGTTCTACAGCAGCAGAGACGACCCTGGGGTCAATGTTGCCTTCTATAACAGCAGAGTTGCCTACTATCTCTTCTTTAGGTACTTTTGGATAATGCTGAACAGACATGCTTTTTTTAAAATGAAAAAATAATTTAGTATGGTGCATCTTTAAATCTGTTACCTTCAATGTTCAGCTGCGCATCATATAATAAAAACAAATACACATTAAGTGGTTTATCGGCCTCTTTTTCTTTATCAATTTGAATGTTTATTACGTCTCTAACCTTTCTCCCGCTTCCATGTAACTTATTATCCTCTGTTGACCTTAGGTCAATCCATAAACCGTATTTTGTTGTTAAATAATGATCAAGTCTAACGCTGTGAAGATGTAGATCTTTAGACACAAGGTCAACTGTTGAATTTCTACACCTCCCGCCTCCAAACAGTTTTCTTATTTCATCAAAATGCTGATAAGGTTTAAGCCCGCTAGCGTAGATTTGGTTAGGACTACCCTCAATTGTACATTGCACTTTTGTTATTTTAGGATTAACAAAATTTTCAGTTTGTCTTTTGAATGGTTCTTCATCTTCACACAGCAATAAAATACCTTTAAGTGAATGTGCTGTGGCGCTAAAACTAAAATTCCATATAGTGTCTGCCCTGCTTTTAGGATATTTAGAATGATGAATCACTCTTTCGTAATATATTGCTAATTTTGACTGATATTGTGCTCAATCAGCCTTGCTAAGTTAGGGCTGCTAACAACGTCAAACTCTAACGAGATGTCAGAAATGCTGTACTTTGCTTCGGTGTCTGTAGATAGAATAACATGTTTGTAGTCATTAAAAGTTAGTTCATATGACAATCTGTCTTTTAACGCTCCTTGAAAGTATGGGGCATGCGCTTTTAACAACTCAAAATCTAAGGGTATGGAAAAGCGATTACCATACGCATAACTTACAGCTACATACCTTTTGCCGTCTTTAGCATTTTCAGCGCCTATTCTATGTTTTAGTGCATCTTCATTTTCGATTCCTTGAAACGCAAGATCGGCCCTTTCGTTCCCGGTTAGCCATAGATCAAAATAGGTTAAAATATGTCTGCATTGTGTAAAGAAAATATTTCTTTCCCCTCAAGTTTTATAGAAATTTTCTTAACGATTGCCCGTCCCAGATTCTGGACAACTGTTCTGTTTGGGTCTGTTGTTGAAGCAAGTTCTATTTTGAAAGTAAGACGCGCAGAGCCTGGCGTCACTTCATCCGCTCCTAGGTCTGGAAATCTGACAGTAAGAATTTGATCCGCATCAATAGTAGATGGATTATTTGGAACAGTAATATTCCGTTTATTTCCCTTCACGCCAAAGGGTTCTTTCAGACTTCTATGCGGGTCAAGAATCGAGCCATATGCTTGTGACATTTTTTTATAAAACAAAATAAAAAGTTAATTATTAAAAAATATGGCAGGCATTGAAGATGAAGAAAATTATGACTTTGAACCTGTAGACGACATGAGTGATTCCCCTTGGGAGCAGCATCGCTCAAGGCTCTCAGTACATGATGAATTAGTAGAAGCGCGGCAAAGGCGTGAATTAACAGAAAGTAAGGTCAGATCATTATACCAAAGTTGAGGACTAGGACCTCCCGAAACTATATACCCTGATGATTTTGAACTAAAAGATAACCATTTGTATGTGAAAAACGACAAAGGAGAACGTGTTCCGTTTACGCATAAACGAGACCCATCAAGGTTTGTAGGCGCAGATACAATTAGACAAAGGCTCAGTGCGAGCGAGCGGAATCGCCTTGGCTTTACTAAATCAAAATTAGATGTGGAGGCAGTTGCTAAACTTCAAAACATACAACAAGAAATCCCAACAGATAACCAAATGCAAAACATGGAACTTGAAGATTTAAGTCAAACAACAGTCAAAATAATAAATGCAATAGAAGCAGAAACCACTTCTTCAGAAGAAACAGCATTAAACACTATAAATGATCCGCCGCTGCGCATGCAAAATATAGAGGGGCCTATAAGAGAATTAAGAGCCCTTGATCGTACTTTAAGAACCTTCAGAGGAGAATTAATAAACAATTTAGCAAAACTGACTCAACTAGATAAGGATATAGAAAAAGAAAAAAAAAACTCGCTGAGGCTAACGCCGCCAACTTAGGACGCGATGTTAAAGAAAGAATAAAACAAAGACTAAAAGGGCTTGAAGAAGAAAGATCGCCAAGACTAGAAGCGGCGTCTGCTACCCGAGAAGAATTACGAACTCAAGTGAGCAGAATAAGAGAAACTATCCAAAGAATTTTATATGAAGACACGACGCTAGCAGAACGAATACGAACACTGTTTAGAGAGCAGGGAGTCACATTAGCAAGCGTTATAACAGCCTTAGGATTTGTAATAAGTACACTGGTGTTGGCTATTACAGGCGGCGGTGGTCAAAGTCCGGTGCCTCCACCACCATCGCCTCCATCACCGCCTGATAAATCATGGGTTTAATAAACAACTTGATCATCTTGCGAGTTTATTAAAAAAAATTAGCCGGTAAAGCTATAGACTCTTTGCCAGGTATATTAGGGAGTATCGTTAGCTGGCTTTTGTCTACTGCAAGCAAAGTAGTTGGCTTTATGGCTGAGCACTTATGGGCATTAGTTCTCTTAATAGTTGGGTTACTATTTAGTAAGACAAAGACCAAGTAATCCTAGGACAGTTAATCCAACAACTAGCGCTGTCTTTTCATATTCATGGTCATTATTTTTTTTAACTTCAACAGTCTTTGGGCTTTGGACCTCGGGGATTGGATGACTTAATCTTGGGGGGTCATCTTGTTTTTTTATTGTTTGTAATATTACTGGCTCAGAATTTATGTCGTTTTTTCCGACCTTCTGTTCATTACCTGCCACAAGGATTTCATTATTGTAGTTTATTATTGTTCCTATCTGGAGTCTGAGGTCAGAAGGCAGCATGTATAAACCAGTGCCAACAGCAAAGTCTACTTTTGATCTTGCGTATTGTAAAACATTTTGGTACCTTTTTATACTTGAAGGTAAATCAACTGTAGAATTAATGGCGTCCTCTAAATTTGCTAAGTATTGTTTTTGCGCGTCAAAGCCAGTAGAAGGATCAGTTATGCTCGACCTTGTCTGTGCTTGCGAACCTAGCAAACACCAAACGTAAGTACGAACAGAGTCGTTTATTCGTTCTATTCCTGCTTTAGTTAGGCCCTTAGAAGTGTCTAAGATAAATGTTGTCCATGCTGATTTATGCTCTTGCTCTATGGGAGTAGTAAGGTGAGGGACTTCTCACCCCCAAAGCAGGTGCAGGAGAAGGTGCAGGAGATGACGTCAGCGCCTTAGGGACGAATCACATGACAGAGGAAGCTCGCTGATGACATCGCGAGATCGATGTGACTTCCCTATTGATAGACCCTACGGGCGATTGAATCACGAGGGTACAATCAGCTGAAAAGAAAAAATGTAAACAAACCAAAAAATGACAGACTGGTTTAAGCGACTCTTTTTTTGGATTAAAGAAAGTTTCCTAAGGGCCACAACACATGGAGAAAAAAAAAAAAAAAAAAAACCAGTCAGCTCCCTTTGAAAGGCCCGAACTGTACCCGTTGAACCCTTACCACCTGAGCATGACTGACTCTTTAGACGGTTTATTACTAGTTGAAGAATGACAGTTGGGGATTAGTAGTTGTTTTTGTTTTTTAAAGTATTTATTTCTAGATTAACGTTGAAGATGGTTACTTGATCAAATGGATCCAAGGTGGAAACATCCTTTTACCTGCGTTATTGCTGGTCCTACAGGAAGTGGTAAGACAGAAAATGGTCACGCCAATTATTGAACTTTATAAAGGACAAGATGACCCAGTACCCTGAAGATGTTGTTTGGTGTTATGCGAATGGCAACCTACCTACATCTCAGTTACCTGCAGTGACCTTTAAAGAAGGATTACACAAACCGTAGACCAAACTGGATGGTCGGTAAACGACGTCTCGTGATTCTGGATACCTAATGAGTGAGACATGACGACCGAGTGACCAAGTTGTTTACTAATGTTATCCAACATCGAGACCTGAGTGGCCATGTATACTTGGTTCCAAAAAAATTTGTATGGGAAGACAAGAGAACACAGCGTACCATCAGTTTTAAATAGTCCATTATCTGGTGGTGTTTTAAAAATCCCCGTGATGCTTCCCCGATTACGATCAGGCAAGCAGATGTACCCCGGCAAACTGAAATACTTCAGGAGGCCTTAAAGAAGCCACCTCCCAACCTCACGGATATTTGGTACCTTTGACCTTTGCCAACCACACACGCCGGATCACCTGCGCCTTAGAACGAGCGTGTTTCCCATTTGAACGTCATGTGGTATATACGTTCAAAAGGATAACAGGTACCAATGACCGCGAGAACTGAAGAGACACGCACCCATTCTCCGATTGCGTGAGTGATGCCAAACCCGCTTGTGGGAAAGCCGTTATTACAGGAGCCTCTCCTGACCTGATGGCCACTTTAAGCGAATGTTCTCTGAATTTTTAAAATGACTGTTTCCTTGACCGCCCCCCAGAAGAAAAACAGTGTCGATATCAAGACCTGGTCTTCCCGTGCTCTGCCAAGAAGGGATCTCCGTGAAGAGACGCAAACATAATGTACAGAGGGAGGTTTTTGGGTCTATGTTGGCGCCAATCGTGGGTACTGTGGGCTCCTTGCTAAATATCTGTTTAAGGAAATTTCAAAGCTGCTGAAAGTAAGGAGCATGTAAAGAAAATGGTGGTTAAATGGATCCACGATTGCTGCCGAAATTTGAAACCTGGACCGGAGGACCTCCTTAAACAGATGCGACTGCGGAGAGCGTATACAGTCAAATGAATGCGGATATGCGTGACATTATGGATCTTACGGAACTTGGAGCGGATGACAAAGCCCAATGTACCAACAAGCTTTTGAGTGAAGTACTTTATACGAGAGAAAACAGTTCAAACCGCGACCTCTGGGAACCGTAGAGATGAAGAACACGTAAACTCCTGTAACCCCGGAACAACCAGTCAGAAATTTCTCCTCCAAAGGAGTCGGTGCAAAAGGCTGGGATGAGAGTGTGCCCAAACGTTTAAAAAGAAAGCGGGCGAATCTATTGCAAATCATATTCAAAAAGAACCCCAACCTGGGATGTAACACGCACGGGGAGGATAGAGGTATCATGACAGGTGATTCCCGAACAAACGAACGTGGTGGGACTAGTAAGAATGACATATGGAGAAAGAAGCCGAAGCTCGCTCGCAAAGGATGGGAAATGTTGCCATAGCTCTCCGAGGATTCAATGTCCCCAAATCTTGTTGTCATCCAACCGTGGAACGTTGGGAATTTCATGATCAACCGCCGCCCAGGTCCTGAAGCAAAACCACCCTCTGGATACACAAGAGCTTCCAGAAGAGTAAAAATCAACGACTGCCGGGCAAACACCTATCTCGCCAAAATTTGGGAACCAAACAGAAAAAGATGAAACGTAAAGGGGCGCCTCTATCTCAGATTCCTGTCCGATGCATAACTACAATCCATCCCGTCCTAGCTCATATTGAGGGAGAATGCGTTAAAAAGGTCCGTGAATGAAAAAACGCTCGGACTTGAAAAATGGTTGTCCTATAAGAAGCATACACATTCCACAAACCATATACGTTACCAACCACTTTCCTCGACGTCGCATTATCTGGGTGGTATTGTCACCAATGGCAGGCTGAACACATGATTTGCTACACTATAAAGAAAGACAATGACGGTTTTGGTGTTTATCTTACATGTAATGACGTCTTACAGTAAGTACGACGCGAGGGTCGTACCCCGAATAAACAAGACCGCAAACACCTAGATTGCAGCCTTTAGACATAATTTTTGATCAGGGAGAAAAGCCAAATGAAACTCCAAAACGGATAAAGGGGTCCGAATTTCCGTAATAAACTATTTCAAGCCTTTTTAAAAGCGCGTAAAGTGACCATTTAATTACAAATATGAAGACATAAAAGCCGTCCGTGGTTGAACGGTTCAATCGACTCTCAAGGAAAAGTTGTGGCGTTACTTTTACCAAGCACACACTTAATTTTGTGGATGTCTTACCCCTTGTGGAGGAAGTTTACAATCCACGAGCCTTCATCGCAGCATTAAACAGGCACCACCCACTCGCCGTAACCAGAGACACCAAAGGAAGTGTGGAACACCTCTACCATCAAGCCATATGAAGGAGCTTAAACCCTAAATTGAAGTGTGACCGAGTTCGTCTGAGTAAAGCGAGGAGACTGTTTAAGAAGGCTACATGCCACTTGGACGGAAGAACTCTACACAGTGAACGCGGAGTTGAACGCACAGTACCTGTGACCTACGTACTGAAGATGACACGGTGATAACTGACAGGGACCTTAAACAGTTCAGGGAGCTACAAAAAGTGGGTGACAAAGATGTGATTACGCCATGACACCAACTTAAAACATCGAACGAGCTCCCGTGGGCCGAACGGAGAATTTAGTAAAGTGGGTAGCGGCTATGCTCTCTCCGACCTTATACTCATGGATCCCGCAACGGCGCTCACATCACATACTCCACTAACCACAAGGAGGAGGGGGAGGATGAGGATGGATTAAGAGACCGCAAAGGAACACTCGGCAATCTTTGTTATGGCGCGTGTTTGGTCATCGAGTACCCTCGCAGTGAAATAGTCTTATGGCTGTCAGATTCTGCTGTGAAAGAAGTATTTGGAGTGTCTCTGTATAATTTGACACGCGGTCCGGCGCAGAAAATTTGTGGTGGCGCTTTTAGCAGCTTGTCTCGTTACGTTCTATACCCAATCCAAGCATCGACATACGCCTAGATGATGTATTACGCTTACCCTTCCCACAATACTCCTTTGCAGTAATTATCCAACTACCCTCCTAGTCATTTTTGACAACAAATTCCACCACCCATTGACATGAGTGCGACTACGAGTGTAGGATTATATGAGATTTTTGATTTAGTTAAACACGTATTTCAATTTAGGAGACCCGGAGGGATGGTTTGAGATTAGAATTGGAATGGCAACTCCGATCAAAAAACATTACTACGTTCCCAGGAGGTCTGTACACGTCAATGGAAGAACTGGTGGCAAGATGAACATCCAGATACGCCAAGCCAGTGGAAAAAAGGGAAACAGAAATGAAAATCAAGGTGGCGTATTCTCTGTGTCTCCAGGACCGTTCACATTAAATGTGTACAAACGAGGTGGGGCCGTAACATTAGGAGAAAACTACAGGAAAAGTTTAATTGGAACGTGATACCCATTAAGGAAGAGGCTGGCTCCAAACGTAATCACCCCGTGCAAACTTCATAAAGGCCAGGAAGCCATCTTATACTTTACAGCGACCATCGTCCATTCTATGACCCTGTGCGATGTGAAGGTGCCCTTGTGAGAATCGTCCCAATTGTAGACCGCAAAAGGGACGTGTTTCAACCACATCTAACGACAAACCCAACTACGTCCCCTTAAGTCGATTTCAGTTTAACACAGTGGAGATCCTTTTAACTAACGACAAAACTGGCAAAGCATTATCATTTTCGGGACGAGGAAGACCATCGTGAACGCTTCACTTTCGTCGCCGACTACCTGATGACTATTGAGCAGCCATGCTCGTACCCTTTTAAATCCCAACATAAAGCCTATGAACAATATTTACATTGATCAGTGGGTCATTATGGCTTACCTTAACTTTGTGGGGTAAAAATTACCTGAGGAATGAGTTCTTGGAAATCTCTTTGGATCTAAGCCATAAGGTCCTCGTGCCTATGCTCAAATCCGGAGCCAAAAGCGTTCTTAAAGAGGGGCCAAAACGGGTTTACAATTGGGGGGGGCGCAGACGTCATGGTCCTCGGGCAAAAAAAAAACTTCACCCTAAACAGAGAAGTAAATAAGCCGGAAACGTATGCTTGTCCCAGGCCTCTCAAAGACTACTAGGAAGGTACTGCAACACTATCGCCCCCTGGACAACCGCCCGTAAGCGTATAAATCCAGCGACATCGAGGGAACCGGTCAGAGTGAAGGAAGAAAAAAAAAAGAAGACTTCACCAGCTGTAAGGACATTTTTGGATAGGTGTTTCGTCGGTCCTCTGATTCATGAAAAGCCTGTGAAGGTCTGAAAGCGGAATGGATTCTATTGCCGTTCCGTTCACACAAACGACTGTTTGAGCAGGGGGCTTTTGTAGAATACCACCCCTTTCTACTTTGTCTCCCAACGCACCCATCGATTTTTCATAATACGGAGGCACAGCGGACTAACTGGATCTAAGCACACCCTCCTTCATCTTAAAGCCAAGTAACCAAGTTAGATGGAACTGCCCTGACGACAATACGAACGTTGCTTACCTGTAAATAACTGGTTGCATAGTCTCTTCAGTCAGGTGGATGTGTCCTTTGAACAACGTGCTGGTATCACCCAGTGAAAACACCTACCCTACCGAGCCTATCTTAAACGAAGCTCAACAACGGCCTGGATGCGAAGTCTGGACCTCTTACCGTGCTGCTTTTACCGGACTCACCAGGCATATGAACACACTGACGGGGCTGACAACAACGGGTTAGAATCCGACCGGGTTGAACCGCCGGACCGTAGAAGTTGACTAGAAAGGTCACTGCACACTGGGGGGGGGACATTATGATCCCAGGATCGTTATCTCATCAACGCGTAGCGGTCAAAATTAAACAACTTCTTCCAAAAGCGCCTTTAACCTAATTGGCAAGCGGCCGTAGGGATGGTCATCCATTCAAGTCCGACATCACCAACGCGCATTGTTGTGAGGAAAGTGAAAACCCATCCGTCTGTGGCCCTGGCTCACGAAAGGCCCTTGAACGAGGAACGTGCAATAACCCATGAAGAAAGTGGCAAATTAAGGACCGTTTGCTATCCCCAGGGAAATTTAAGTACCATCCAAGACAACCTGTTCTCAGTCAGACGCCAACCAAAGATCGTCATCGCGCTGGTGACACAGAAGCGATCAAATCAAAACGGTGAATTTCTAACCCAAACCCCTTTAACTATTCCACTACATTCCTAGAATGTTTCTGTGTCTGTATCTGCACGGAAAGCAGATCCCGCCAAGGCCCTGACCAATCCTGACTTGAGAACATCCAATAAGATTCGAGCCTTTAACAACACCATGCTAGCCCCTGGAAGACCCACCGAGACGCTGGTAATGGTATTTCCTACCGCGATACGAACAGGTGGCTTACAACCATTATCCGCTTTGATCTGATCCAAGCCTACAGGATGGAGACCAAAAGTTTGAATGATCCGTCCGAGGCCCAGGCGTCTTAGATGAAGTTTAGTTCAGGGCATTTGGCGCACCCCCGAGCATGTGATGGTGTAATGCGGAACTAGACTACAATTGTGGAGATTGACCGTACCCGTCAAATCACTGAAGAGACAAAAAAAAAAAAAAAAAATGAACAGCATCAGATCGGCCTCTGTATTGGAAAGAGACGTCTATGCCAGACGGACGTTCCGGTGGTGTGTTTCCCAGAAACAACTACCTGATCCTAACACGACGCCCTATTGGCTTAGTGATTAACACGGATCACAGTGAGGGACCTGGTGACATTGGGGTGGCCGTGTGGTTGGACAAAAAAGGACATGCCGAATATTTTGACAGTTTCGGATTTCCACCGAGCCTATACCCAGATATGATTATTTCTTTTAAAGACATAGTTTGCATTATCATATTAACCCCCAATGGATTCCAAGAATGGACTTCTGCCAACTGTGGTTATTACGTGATTTATTTCTGTTCTTTCAAAAAAGCAGAGATCAGTTTACGGCGTGCAGCTATCCTCGCTTACATATCCTCATCACCTGAGACAAAACGACCAAAGAGTGATTTCGCAAGTGCGTTGATGACGCGAACGATAGACTTACGAGCGTATAAAAAACAAAGACAATCACGACTTTCTCGCTCCATCAATAGTGTTCACGCCCGTCCTTTGACCATGGAAGCGTGTTTAGGACGCAGTTGAATGACGTTATCATCAAACTTAAAAAACTCATTCAGGAAGCCTTGGAGGACCTGTTTGCTATCGAAGTGCTCCCCCATGTTACCAGAACTGGTCCGAAAAAAGATTTTTTTATTTTTTTTAATTTGTGTATTTATTTTTTATTTTTATTTTTTTTTTTATTTTTTTTATAATTTCTTTTTTTTTTTTTTTATTCATTTTTTTTTTATTATTTTGAAAGGGGGACTGCACAGCTTGTTACATTCAGACAGTGGAGAAAGTTTGTGGATTAACTGGATAGAAGAACGCCGTCACAAAGCCTGGAGTGAGGTACTAAACGTGTCTCCGAACATTTCAAACTCCAACAATTGGCTGGCATTAAAAGGCGGAGGCCCTGGGAAAACACGGAAACGAGCAGTTCAAAATGACGTCCATCCGTTACGTCGTGGACCACCTGCGAGCGCGAGATGATGATGATCTTGAACACTGATTGTTTTAGGAGCTGTCTCAAAACCAAACGATGAGACTGGTGACGCTATAAAAAGACAATCCTTGTAGAAAGAGAATCATTTTGGAAACGTCAGTGAAAAAACATATAGGATCTGAAGGACAGTATGATGTATCCTTTGGGGCAAAACCTCTTACGCTACAGTTGGAACTCACGCGCTGGAGCGTCAAGATACACATTTTTCAATCCTACGCCTCCTATACTACTAAGGGTGGACCGGCTTGGTGAAATCAAGAGAGGCGTTTCTATGGACATCAAGCAGTTTCAAAGGTTGATACAGAGTCACAAAGACGTTTGGAGAGAGGCAGTTCCATGAACAGACTGTTCCCTGATTATCGTACCCAAGCCTCCCAGTGTGTAGTACCCTGTGAGTTGACAGACGACCTATGCGACTCCGGTAGGGTACGTGACGCAGCTATCCTCGTCCCCAGTGTTGACTGGTGGATGCTACACAGATGATGCAGCACAGTGCGCCTTTCCTGAAAAGAAAAGAAAGCGAGAGGCTCGCCACCCGTCAAGAAACAATCCCACTCTGGAACCCTCTCAGATGGCGCATTGACAATGTGTTTGAAATTATTAGAAATAAAATTGTGGTGGAAATGTCCTCAAAAAAAAAAAGTTGTTTTATCAGTATAATTACATGGCACAACCATTGGTATTTTTTTTTTTTGATTACGTCTTTCATAACCTCGTGTCAACCCTTTTTTTTTTATGTTTTTTTTTTCCCCTGAGGCTTTACTGGGTTAATGCCTTTATAACACGTGACGCCTCCAGGTTTTTTTTTTTTTTTTTTTTTTTTTTTTTTTGGTTGGTCAAGTGGTAACCACCCCGTGCTATCAATTTTTTTACTGTCTTCCAAAACCTCGTGACACTCCCCTTGTTTTAAAGTTTGACATTGATGACGTGCGGGAGCAATTAAGTTTTTTTCCTGAGGGTTAATGTCTCCATACCCTCGTGACACTCCCATGTTTTATGTTTGACAGTATAACCACCCGGGCTATCAATTTTAATGTCATCCATAACCACGTGACACGCCCATGTTTTAATGTTTGACAGTATATCCACCCCCGGCTAACAATTTTTTAATGTCTTCCATAACCTCGTGACACTCCCATTTGTTTTATGTTTGACAATGATGACGTGCGGAGCTAGTAAGCTATTGTCCTGAGGGTTATTGTCCTCCAAAAACCACGTGACACCCTTTGTTTTTTTTTAAAGTGGTACCCACCCGGGCTAATATTTTTTTCTGGTTCATGTTATCCATAACCTCGTGACAATCCCAACTTTTTTGTTTCGACTCTATGAGTAACTCGTTTATGTAGGATCTTTCAAAACATTTAAACCATCCAAATAGAGCTTTTTTTTTGTAAAGTTAAGTTCATAACCGTTAAATCGGTGAATTTGACCCCAGGGAATTAAGGAAACGTGTGCAATATACGATCTGTCCATAACTTTAAACCAATCCCAACAGAGCTTTTTTTTTTTAATGGGGTTAATAACCTTTAAATCGTTAAAATTGACCCTCAGGGGAATTAAGGAACGTGTGCAGATCCCTCTATAAAAACAGGTAACAATATCCTGTTTGCCAGTGCTTTCCTGCATCACTACCTGCCCAGAAAGGACCTCTCTCTCTATAACTACCCAGTGTACAAACTCTAGCTCTCGCTACAAAAAAAAAAAAGGTAACTGAACTGACTGATTGGAACATTGTGTAGGGAGGGGGGCGGCTGATTTTTTTCCTTGCGTGATCACCCATTTTGCAAATGGTTTGTTTCGCTGCGCGCTTGTATTATTTTTGGTTGATCTGATGGATAAGTAAAAATGTGAAAATGGATCACGTTTGAACTGCTGAGTGTGTTGTGGGACTGATCTAACTGTGTACCTTCCGTCTTTGCCTTTCTTTCACCTCCTTCCTTTTTTCCAAGTGTCATGTGTTGAAGTGATGTATTCCCGAACTATCTTTCTGGAGAGAGAGATGAGAGGTAAGAAAAATTTTTTGCAACCTACTTTCTGTCTTTTCCTATCTCCTTCTTAGTCGTCTGCCCTCCAGATAGACTATCTTGTGTGAAGTATGACTGACAGTCAAATACCTCTTTCGCTCTTTGTGTTTTATCACAAACTCCCCTTCTCTCTCCAAACACGAGCACACACTCGCTTTCTTGAAACCATTCAACACGCATTCATTTACTGGTCTTAAAAAAAAGATGATTCTCTTTAACACACACACACCCAGAATAATCACTCACAACACTCCAGTTTGGATAGTGGACATTTGGCTTTTTACTGCATTTCTTTTTAAAATTTCAAAAATTTTCGATTGGTCCTCCAGGGTCCCTCGTCCCCGTAAACAGTGTCTGAAACATAAACCGAGCAACCATATTGTTTTATTTATTTAATTTTTTAAATTATTTTTTTAAATATTATTGATCTGTTTTTATTAATTTATTATTAAAGACCATTACTTACAACTTTGTTTCGGCGCGGCGAGTGGTGTCGATGTGTGGTGGTGGTGGAGGTTGGT
Source organism: Conus ventricosus (assembly GCA_018398815.1). Lineage (NCBI taxonomy): Eukaryota > Metazoa > Mollusca > Gastropoda > Neogastropoda > Conidae > Conus > Conus ventricosus. The sequence continues at coordinate 54,247 of JAFLJL010017786.1, read as the reverse complement.
GGTGGAGATTGTGGTACTGGCGGAGGTGTGATGGTGCTCACCACACTTTCACGGTAATGGTCACCTGCAATCGGCAGTAACCTCAATACACAAAACATGGAACGCTGTATGACAACACACACACACACACAACACAGCACATTCCACAACACCAAATAGGAAACACAGCATACCACAGTCATTCACGCACAATGAAATTAGCTAGTCTTATTCTTAACGCAAGTTATAAGGCCTTTTCCATTCAAATTCGATCAACTGTCTGGTACTTTTTTTTGTCAAAAGTTTTTTTTTCTTTTCCAGAAAAAAAAAAATGGATCACGCCACGCGCCGACCGTCATTTCTTGCCCAGAAAGCCACATAGTTTACATCGCAGGACAATTTTAGTGGGCAGCACAATAAAATCCAAACATAAAAAAGGATCTCATTTCCACTGTCAGAAAAAAAATCAAGCCGACGATTGCGGTAAAAGTATTAACCGCACTTCAAGCCGCACCCGTCCGAAGTCCCATAGTCAACATGAGGGACAAATTAACCATGTCTGTCCTGTTTGCAACCGGTTTTTACACGCCCAAGGAGTACTTGCGCAAACAACCTCGAAACTAACTCACGACAGGGGACAGTCAACACCCGCATTCAACTTCAAACACAGCAGTCCTCAAGCTCCGAGTACAAGACAGCGCAAAACGCGCGAAGTGAGGCACGAGTGACCCTTTTCACTCTCCCCAAATAAAGATTAAACACACGCTCGAATGAAAAACAACTGTTAGACCATTTATCTCCTGAAGTAAAAGAATCTTAACATAGCATTTGGAACTCTATCAAACTCAATAAGCGCCCCGGCAAAATTCAGTCTGTCTATAATTTTTTTGGGACCCTATATCATCGGATGTCCAAGTGGATACCAGCTCTTAGATCTAATTCACGAACCAAAACACACGCGTTTCAAAATCAACTTTTTCATCATTCTTTCTGTCTGAAACACAAAGAGAGGGGAGACTTTTCCTTTTTTCACGCTTCTCATAAACACCCCTAGCGCCCTGGAGAAACCCAGACTCATCAACTCGAACAGGATTTTTTGACCTTTCTTTCAGAGTAAACGATCATGACATTTTGGAACAGGAGGGGGGGGGGGGCTTCAAAAAGAACGGCCCCAACTCTCCTGCTACTCTGTCCAATCGATCGCGTCTACGTCTTTTTTACGTGTATCACACCCCGATTTCCTATCGGCAGTGTTGCGATAGTTTGCCCGCTTTCATCGCCAACAACCCATTTCCTACACACTGTTCAAAGAAGCGAACCACCACGGTTTCGTTTAAGAGGACGGGCTTTGTTTGTTTCGTTGTCCTCGCTCTTCACCGAGGAGCAATCTTTCCACTCTCTCCAAAAGTCAACAAAGGCTCACTTCTCACCAAGTGGGCGGGTCGTTTACCACCCCCCGTACACTTTCCGGGCGACACCTTGTCAGAGCTAGAGTCGGTTGAAAACGCCTTGCGGTCAATGTAGATAGTTTCAAATAAGACGAAACGCAGCACGCGCCTTTTCTGATCCCCGTACGCCGCAGTGACTACAAACACCGGACACAAACAGAGTGTTTACAGTTACAAACAACATTTTAAAATGCATATCATGATATTGACAAGTTTGGGACACGCTCAGCCTTCTTCCAAATGCCAAAAACCTCTGGCCCACGGAAAGGACACTAAAGAAACACTAAAGGACGTGTCAAGGGCGGTCAGTCCAAACACAACGTACAAAGAGGGGAGTAATACAACACCTCCTGAAATCGGTGTTACAAGAACTCTGCGGGTACGGTTATATTCGTCACCCTGATTTTGTTTTCCTAATAGGGCTACTTTTTGACTTTGAGGCGTTTTTTTTGAGGACGAATGATCTACCACAAACAAACAAGCACATTCTACAAGCCCAACATACACGGCCAGACACTTTTCCGCTCTCCGTGTCAGTCGCTTCTACCGTACCTGGATTGAAGATGCTGTCTGTTTCGTCTGTGGACGTGACCCGCAAACAGTGTGGTCAATCGTAAGTTAGACTATCTACATCGGCGTTTCAGACCCTCTTATAGTCTCCTTCTAACACATTTCGGGAAGATTTGTTCGATACATTAGATCTCTCAATAAACCTACGCAGGACCATGACGACTCTACGAACACGCGTCACAATCCCGCCAAAATCGCTTACAGGACAAATTAGATGACAACTGCATGAACCTTCCCCGTGGTAGGGTTCAATTCATTTCTCCAACTATACCTCACATCATCGAAACCTTACTTGATTTACGGATGTTTGTCACTCTGTCATGAAGACGATCATCTCAGTTCCCGAAGGGTTTTGATCAGCGGACATGGATGTTTGATGATGAGGATGAGTTTGGCTCCAAAAAAAAAGAACCCCACCAAATCTAGAGCTTTAAGATACGTTATAAAAGCAACAATCCAAAATACATGTGCATCGCCACACAGAGGCTCAAGTTTTTAGACATTGGCCAAATTTTTTGGCTAGTGGATTCATCTATTCTAAATATCTCGATGCGTCTGGAGTAGAGAACCTAAAGGTACTTTTGTTACGATTACATTGAACAAGTTTGGACAAACTGAACGATACGTGTCTCCCACCACATTCTGCTTTCTTTCAGCCGACTCAAAAACGAAAACATCACGACGAACAATACGCAATTCTGTCAAAAGGGTGGAACCAACAAGATGCCACTTAACAAGATTTTCTTGTGTGGTATACACCCCAAACAAAGAGTGGTACCACCCTTTTTCTGCAGGCTCTCCGAATCTCAATTGATCTGTATCCACCTTAAGTATCGATCTTCACAAAGACGGCGACCTCTGTTTCCAGGTATTACTTTGAAATATTTGTTTCAAACACTATCCCCTGACGTGTACTTTCTCTCTACAAAACGAACGACAAAAAGACAACACACCTGCCTGCGTAACAACATTGTCGGTGGGGCTTCCAGCAGGTATGTATTTACAATACCATGAACAAGACAAGACCCTTTATTCGTGACAGGGCCAGACAAACCCCTCCAGTGGTGCAGGGATATGACCTAACGCGCTGTACCTCTGGGCTATCATGCAACCCATTGCCCACGGAACACCCCACGATCAGAAGATGCGAGTCGGGCTTTATCGGCGGAAAAAACGGACGCTATGTCATGCAGGCGCGAAGAATGTTTAGAGTGCTTCATGCACGAACAAAACAACATTCATATCCAACACAAGTATCAAACAACAAAGAACACAGTTTTGACATAGACGTATCCGAGTCGATGGTTGGGAAGCGCAAAAACCACACTGGTCAACCATTTCACTGCTTTTCAGTTTCACGGTCAAGACTGTGAGCACACACGAGGCAAACAAACCCAACCCCTACAACGAGAAACCTCTTGACTGAACTCAGACAAACACACAAAACATAACCCAGTATCCCGTGAAGGATGTGCGAGTACGTGGGTAGAAATGAGGGAGTGTGAATGCAAAAAACAAAAACACAGAACCCACTGATTACACGCTTATTAGAAACTTTCGCTTATCCTACAATACAACACCGTTTCAAGGCGTATCATCACCCATTACGCAAAAAACCTCTTGGAGGCTTTAAAGGACGAACGACTGTTTGAGTCCCTTGTGAATGTGAATATTTACTGTACCAGATCATCTCAAGGAACACTTTTTGCTGAACTGTCAACCCAGCCTTCCAAAAAAAAACTCAAAAAAAACGCCTTTGTTGGTAGAGAACACATGGACATTACTAGCGCGACAATGCGGAAAACACAAGCTACTCAGTCAACCGCGTCGAACTTGGTCCCGGTAGCTACTTTGGAAAAAAAACTGTTTGTTGTGTACCCCTTTACACAAGTGGTTACATGGAACATGGTCTTGTTGTGACCAATTATCACATTAGTCATTGAGTACACACCCAACCCAGTTCAAGGAATTTGTGAACGGGTTTCTGAGGCGCGCAGACAGGGTGATAAGGATTCGTCACAGACCAATTTAGTGGGCTTGAAACCTTCAAATTGTTAGGACAACAGTGCTTATTGGGAAAACTCTGACTAACCTCTCAAACAACCGAACATTCATTATGTCACGGCGGATGAAGCCCCCAAACTCGTCAATGAAGGACGTTTCAAAACTGAACCGAGTTAGGTGACGGGGTTGTTGCAGTTGGAAATGAGAAAAAAAAAAGATCACTGGTCACTCATCCCGAACCAGATTGGTTATTTCCGTCTACCCATGACGCCAAAGTTGCGCATTTGCAGTATTATTACGAGAGGTTTGGCAATTTGTCGACAGATCAGATATTTCAACTTTTGGATATTGGATACGGATTCGCTGTCCATTGCACTCCAGATTGTCTCGAAGTTGGATCAAAGTCGTCCGACCCTCCGTGCGACAGCATTTTTTCGTTGAGTACAAACGGTGGTTTCCGAGTCCAGCTTGTCAAACGACACGCTTCACTCTTTTCAAACTGGATACAACACCGAGCGCGCGAGGGATGGTGGGGGGTGGTGGGAATGTTGTTGTCAAACAGTGCGTCGGATTGCCTTGCCCGTGCCAAATATGACAAAACGTACTCCCGGCTTGTTCAAAGTCGAATAAATGGGAGATTTCTTTGTGGGCTCTGTTCTAAAACCAATTTCTGTTCTGGTAAACGACCAAAGCCAAACTCAGTTGTAAAAGGGTTGAGTAAAAACACAATGCCTTCACCAAAGAAACCTACCAAAGTTCTTCAAACGCAAGAAGTGGGAGTAGGAAAAAAACATAGGGTTCAGAACGGAGAAAATGTATATTTACGTACGCTCAAACACCGCAATTCTCTTTCCTTTTTTTATATTATAACTAGTTCGAGTGTACGCTTCAGACGGTGTCGACAACTTTCCTACGGCTGTATAGAATTTTGTTTTAATTGACCCTCCCTGGCAGCTTCTTATATTGAATGATAGCGTACCCAACTGTGATTGTGTCTTGATGAGTGTTTCAAATAGTCGTTTCTCTTTTTGTCGATATCAGAAGGTGGCTGTTTAATCCATTATATTTTGGAAACAAGCCCCCACCTCCTCGAGTGTTTCCATGGTGTCCCTTCGTTCTGTAAGACTGACTACAGTTAACATACTTTTGCTTTAAACTTTATCCCGATTAATATACTCGAACAGATCAGCGGACGGGGGAAAAACATGTCAATTTCCAGTAATATCAAGACCACTGAAGCCACAAATGATTTTTTCTCTTTGTTTTTTAAGCGCAAAAAAATACCTTCCAGATTCGATTACACGGTTCGTATGGATTAAAAAAAAATATCAGATATTTTTTTAAGAAGTTTGACAGATAAACGTATAAAATAACGTGCAAGTGCTTTCATCCGCCCTTAAGGATTTCTTAACGAGCACCACATCGATCTCACATGCATTCACCGACCATCTATGTGATCATAGAGGCTTCGCCCCCTAAGGGCTTTTAATAGCACTGTGAAAAACATGTGATCAGCTATTAGGTGTTTAGCCAGACAGATCAAGTCTCCAATTGAATACCGTTGTTGGTTTTTTTGTATGAGTATCTCACCCATATACGGCAGCTTAAATAAAAACAAAAAACAATCAAACATCGAAACAAACAAAGAACACCAATACTAAATCCCCAACTCTCATTCTTTAAACTGGTACATGAACCGGATTGTCATCTTAATAAAAAAAATCAAAAACAATCAAACATCGAAACACTCCCAAAAAAAGGAAGTCGCATAAACCAGTCCTGTCCTTTTTTGGGTTAGGTTTACATTTTTTCTTTTCTTCACTGATTGTACCCTCGTGATGCAAATCGCCCGAAGGGTCTATCAATAGGGAAGTCACATCGCTCACGCGATGTCAACAGCGTGCATCCTCTGTCATGTGATTCGTCCCTAAGGCGCTGACGTCATCTCCTGCACCTTCTCCTGCACCTGCTTTGGGGGTGAGAAGTCCCTCACCTTACTACTTATGGGCCCAAGGTGAACGCCTGTGCCTGAAGAGAAAGATGTGTAAGGAGGATTCCAGTCATAGTTATACTTTCTGTGCACGCCCCAAAAATAAGGGGTGCCTAAACCATGATTAAGGTCCAACTTTTGTCTAAAGTCTGTCTTAACATTAATATTGAATTCGTTACAAATCCTTTCAAAAGCCTTCATGTCTATTCGGTTGCTGAATGGATTAAACGGTTTGTCATTTGGTAATGGTGCTTGCAGTTCAGTCAAAATACGTCTGAAGGTGTAATAAAAATGAAATCTATACACTGACCTCACCAAAGGATCAGAATGATTTAAGTGATCGGTATACGACACTCCACACCCAGTTGTTGCGCAAAACACAGCAAAGTTTAACTGGTTCTGATAAAACTGCATCGGATGACTAAACCACACTTTTGCGATGTAGTCTTTTTAATAGGGGGTTAAGATATTTGTCCAATGGAGTACTCACCTTTACTTGAAAGGTGTCAGACTGAGTCACAGAAATGTCGAGGGTGTCGGTTGCTATATTTTAAGATTGTAGTGCGGCCCAACAGAATATTTTGCACCAGTATATTTAAACGCACTCATTTTTAATTTGTTTTAAAAAATGTTTGTAACAATAACAACCCAAGACCGTCCTTCGTTTTTAGAACATGCTGTTAAGAATGATTGCGGAACCAAATGGTCGCACTCCATGAAATTTTTTACAAAGTCGTATGGTTCAATATTACTAAATTCCTGAATAATAATAAGATTCTAAAAGTTGACAAAACAGGGCCAAAGTTAGCCAGTTAACAATACCTGATGGTTATTACGGGTTTTGCTCACTAAAAGAAGCAATGAGTAACTTCGACATTACTCTCAAACTTAACAATGCAAATCTAAAAACAATGTTAACATTCAAGCCTGAAGAAGAAGCAGGTTACTATTTTGATAAAGAGCTAGCTAAAATGTTAGGCTTTGCAGCTGACAATCATAGATTTAGAGTTACACCAAGCAAAACTACTTATGAGGGGGAAAGTCCGCTCGATCTTGCATTACATTCATTACTCTATGTTCATTTGGATGAGCTGAGCACTGATGAAAACTTATATGATGGAAGGCCCTCAACTGTTTTAAGGGCTCTTCCATCAGGGAAAGCTGCATATTGCGATTATGAAATTATACAATTCCCTAATTTACAGTTTAAAAAATTAGCTTGTGGGAGGGTCAGATCATTTAATATAAAGATCACAGACAAAACAGGAAAAGTCGTAAAATGTGATAACCTACACATTGTTTTGGAAATAAAATAATAAGTTGTACTAAAAAATAATGTCGCGTGGGCCAGAAGAATCAGGAGTTACATTGGCGCCTGTGAGGTGTATAACCTTAGAATTAAAAGACCTTGCAGACGTTGCGGACTTTGAACAGAACGGTGAGATAGGCGCTTTGTATGGTTTTGAGTACACTAAAGATGGTGATTATAAACGCAAAGAGGTTGCGACAGCAAAAGGTTTCCTAAACTAGAACAACTACGCAATGTAGAAGCAAATAATGCTGGCCATATGAATATAAAATAGTTCGAAAACCTGACAGCAAATGGCACTTATAACCATATTTAGAATGGGACATAAAATTTGAATTCATAAGCCCATTTACATTTTTTAGCCGTCAAAAAAGTTTCAGAAAAGCATTCAACTCTGGCCCTTTACATGTAAGTCTTATGCCAGAGGACAATAGTCGGAAAGAGATTAAAATAAAGCCGTATGGGAATAAACAGTACATCCTCCACAGAAGAGAATCAGTTTTGAAAGATGCTTCTACAAAATTACAGTTCATTCCGCAAATGAAATTAGGAGATGCGTTCACAATGATATTTGAAATTTCTGTCTTAAAAGATGAGGGGAGGGATGGGGTTGTGGGCGTTAGTGACGTCCTTCTAAAAGGAATTCTAATTAGCTGGCAAAACTTAGACGTTGAAAAACTTAAAGTTACCGTCGTCATTCTTCACAATGGCGAGGATATTAAGGTCATAACAACAAGCAACAAAATCAATATTAGTCTAAATAGAAACAATCTTACAGAACTAAATTGGATTAATCTTACACATTTAGATCTTATAGGATTTTATTATACTGAACAAGTTTTGACAGAGAGCATGATAAAAACAATAACTGGATTAGATTAAATTCTGTTATAAAAAAACTATGGAGCAGTTAAACTTTATGACAAAAGAGCCTCATTGTTCATTGATTTGTGGACAAACTGGCTGTGGAAAAACAATATTTGTCCTAGACCTATTACAAACAGTTTATCGCTATAATTTTGATTATATTGTAATTTTCTGCCCAACACTTAAATGGAACAAAGCATATCATGATAGAAGGTTTATATGGGCGGATGATGACATATATTTAGTTGATCCTAGCAATAAATTGAGTGAGTGTTTAGAATACTTTTATAGAGCGTTTGAAGGAACGCAGACACTATTTATTATAGATGACTGTTCGGCAGAAAGAGACATAGTTAAAAAGAGAAACACTTTATCAAAACTGGCTTTCAGTGGAAGACATGCTGGGATAAGTGTGTGGATTTTATTTCAGAAATATAACTCAGTTTTAAAAGACTTTAGAGAACAGTTAAAGACTGTAGTTTTATTTCACATGAAAGACAGAGACGCATTTGATGAATGTTTGCGCGAAAATAATGTTATTAAAAACAAACAAGAAAAACAAAAGATTGAAGCAAAACTACAATCTGAAAAGTTTAGTAAATTAGTATTGAAAACGGATAACCCTACACAGTATGTTTGTTTGTAGATAATCGTTATTTTTTGGTTATTGAA
>JAFLJL010017786.1:24484-44408 GCA_018398815.1 Conus ventricosus | reverse complement strand
TGTGTGTTTGTTGTGGGTGTGGTTGTGGTGTGTGTGTGTGTGAGTGTGTGGTGTGTGTGTGTGTTGTGTGTGTGTGTTTGCCGCTACGCACGTATTTTGTGAAACGCAGACACGTATGTCTATAGCTCCGAGACTGGTCTCTCCTCCGTGTCTAAATGGAAATATCATTTAAAACCCCACGAGCGATCCTTCGCCGCCGTTGCTCTGAGGAAACTTGACCTTAACGGCTTTGGCTGACGACCCCACCTGTAGTAAGAAATGGGATAGCCTAGTGCACCAGCACCGCCGTTTGTATATGGGCGCGTTCAGCCAGGGCTGGTTTTCCCCTACGTTACTCTATGGGGCGTGTTCAGCCAGGGCTGCTTTCCCCCTACGTTACTCTCTAAAAAGTTTAGAAAATTTAAATATTAAAAAACGGATAACCCTACACAGTATGTCTGTTTGTAGATAATCGTTATTTTTTGGTTATTGAAGTCTTACTTGTCAGAGAATGTAGAAATGCCGTTCTGGTCACTTTTCGCCCGAAACTGGTTGAGGGGGGAAAGGAGCCAGAAGCGGCTTTCTACGTTCTCTGCACTCATGTGCACTCTTGCGTGCCCTTACATATACATGTTCTTCATATTTTCAAAAAGCTTCTGCGTGGGATCCTTAGAAACACAGTAAATCGACCTACACACGCCATTAGACGATTGAAGAAACTGCTCTGACTGAATCATAATACTTTCACTCGCAACACAATTCATTATTGTGGGTTTTGCTCTGGGAACTAGTGGATCGGAGCCCCACCAGGCAATCACTTGTGATACTGGCAGATTGAACCACATAGTCGGCTTTAATCTACTACATGATGTGTCTCTGGGAGAATTGTTCTAATTTCCCCTCAAGCTTGGTCAATATTAGTAATAATTATTTTAAGAAAATCGTGGAGTACAGCCCTTTCACGTAGCCTCAACTAGAATGAACTGTCACAGTCTCTTTGCTTTCCTGTTCCTAACTCATCTTTATTGAAAGGTGTCAGATGCATCATTATCAAAGGTGTCAGATGCATCATTTCAAAAGGTGTCAGATACATCATATTAAAAGATGTCCACATCATTATAAAAGGTGTCATATACATCATTATTAAAGAAGGTGTCAGATACTCATTATTAAAAGGTGTCGGATACATCATTATTAAAAGAAGGTGTCAGATACATCATTACAAAAGGTGTCAGATACATCATTAATAAAAGGTGTCAGATACATTATTTTTAAAAGGTGTCAGATACATTATTATTAAAAGGTGTCAGATACATCATTATTTAAAGGTGTCAGATACATCATTGTTAAAAGGTGTCAGATACATCATTATTATAAGGTGTCAGATACATCATTATTAAAAGTGTCAGATACATTATTATTTTAAGGTGTCAGATACATTATTATTAAAAGGTGTCAGTACATCATTATTAAAATGTGTCACATACATCATTATTAAAAGGTGTCACATACATCATTAAAAATGATGTCAGATACATCTTTTATTAAAGGGTGTCAGATGCATCATTATCAAAAGGTGTCAAAATACATCGTTATCAAAAGGTGTCAGATACATCATTATTAAAAGATGTCACATCATTATTAAAAGGGGGTCGGATACATCATTATTAAAAGAAGCTGTCAGATGCATCATTTTAAAAGGTGTCAGATACATCATCATTAAAAGGTGTCAGATACGTCATTATCAGAAGGTGTCAGATACATCATTATTAAAAAGGTGGCAGATACATCATTATCAAAAGGTGTCAGATACATCATTATCAAAAGGTGTCAGATACATCTTATCAAAAGGTGTCAGATTACATCATTATTATAAGGTGTCAGATGCATCATTAAATTAAAGGTGTCAGATACATCAGTATTAAAAGGTGTCAGATACATCATTATTAAAAGGTGTCAGATACTCATTTATTAAAAGGTGTCAGATACATCATTATCAAAAGGTGTCAGATACATCATTATCAAAAGGTGTCAGATCCCATATTATAAAAGGTGTCAGATACATCATTATCAAAAGGAGTCAGATACATCATTATCAAAGGTGTCGGGATACATCATTTTTAAAAAGGGTGTCAACAACATCATTATTAAAAGGTGTTACATACATCATTATCAAAAGGTGTCAGAACTCATTATCAAAAGGTTAGATACATCATTTAAAAAAGGTGCAGATCCTCATTATCAAAAGTGTCAGATCACTTATCAAAAGGTGCAGAACTTAAAAAAGGGTTTTCAGATACATCATTATAAAAAGGGCAGATACATTATCAGAGTGTCCACATATATTAAAGGTTACATACTCTATTAAAAGTGTAAATACACATTATTAAAGGGTCACAACATCATTATTAAGGTGAAATACTGTGGTCCTTATGCCACTCTCTGGTGACCTCATCTCAGCTCTCATCATAAATGGTGAACAGACGTTAAATAAACCACTAAATGAACTGATCTCATGGTGACTTCAGTTGTTTTTTTCCATAAACCGTGCCTATGTCTACTATGTGACAAAGAGTTTGGTATTGATTATCATTATTATGAATACTTATCAGCGCCTATCCTGGCTGAGATCAAGCTCTAAGCTTTATAACCCCACACTCATTTAAACCACGGGTTGCCTACCTGGGTAGTGCCGACTGAAGAGCTGCCTGCTGGCGCTTCATTCGTCTTTTTCACGTGTTACCCAGTAAATATCGTTCACTCCATTTCTTTGCTTCCTTCATTTTTTCCCCATTTCTCACGCAAGGTGCATGCTATATGTAACTGTCATCTATTACCAACGCCAAACTGGCCTTCTCTTCCGAAATTTGATGATGGGATTTTACGTGTGTGTAAGATGTTTTGCGTGCATTCATACATGGAACCTCGGTTCATAGTCTCATTCGAAGGACAGTATTGGAAATGGAGTTAGAACCAATGTTAACACCGAGGAAAAGTCCCCCTGTCCCGAAACGGGCTGGCAGAGATTTGAACCCGCACCCCAGGATCACCAAATTATGAGTCCGGGGCAGCTTCATGGGAACTCTCGTTAAATGGATTCCTGACGTCCTCCAGAAGGGAAAGGTCACTCATTCTGACTCCACGACCCGAAAAATGATTTTTGTCGTTTTTGGGGGGGGGGGGGGGGGCAAGTAAACATGGGGGAACCCCACGAAGTATTCAGCATCAAGGCCGCCTCCTTGTGGGTGGCCTGTATGAGACATGTTTTGAGAACTAAAAATGTGTTTCGGGCCCTCACCCCCTCTCAAATATTTCGAGCGGGGTGACCCAAAACACACATTTATTATTCCTGACAAGTAAGACTTTAAAAAAGAATAAAAAAGTAATCCAACACACATTTTCCCTTTCAATAACCAAAAAATAACGATTATCTACAAACAAACATACTGTGTAGGATTATCCGTTTTCAATACTAATTTACTAAACTTTCCAGAGAGTAACGTAGGGGAAAGCAAGCAGTGGCTGAACACACCCCATAGAGTGACGTAGGGAAAAAGCAGCAGTTGCTGAACACACCCCATACACAAACGGTGGAGCAGTAAGCCTTTAATTGCTAATTGTCGACCTGCCTAAGGAATCCGCACTATCAGAATACTGCTGAGGTCTGTCATTAGGTCGACATCTGATTACTTAATTTGCCGTGTTGGTCTTCTGACTTGGCACAAGGCGTAATACTATGTGACCGGACAGACGATCTTGAATCAGCCACTCAGTTTAGCGACGACTTCCAATGGAGACGGTTGTGTTTTGTTCACAGAGAAACAACTTCTTGCTATAGGTGATAATGTGTTTTTACTACAACTGTATGGCGGAGTATTTAAACAAAAGAAAATCAGGCAGACCCATTGCTTAACTCTTAAGCCAAAGAGAAGTATTGCTTTTTTGGAAGGTGAGAGAAAGAAAAAACGAGAACCTACTATTGATGAACTACACAAGCACCTGAAAGCTTGTTAATTTAAGACAGAGATTTAGCCAATATATTTGAAAGAGATGTTGATAACTTTGATAAGCTTTTGCCTTTTGAAGAAAATGATTCTATTTCTAAAAAAATGGCGCTGTTTTATTCAAAAAGCTCCAAATGTTTAGTGACAGGTTTACTGCCTGGCAATTAAGAGCCGCCAAAAACGCTAACTCCGCCAATGCTGGTTCTAAGCCCGGATGAAAAAAGAGAGAGTTAAACTCTTTGTGAAACTCTTTGTAAAATAGGTGAGAGGCGCGTAGCACTGTTCGCTAGTAACTTGATTTCACTGGGCATGTGCATTAACGAGGTAAAACCAACCTGCTCTGGTAAAACCGTCGGATTCGAACGGTATCTAAAAATAGTTCTGACATTAGCAGTGAAGAGAACTATCTCTCCACCCTGTAGCGGTCAAAGGTTACAGTGGCAAAAACGTTTTTCCAGCGCGAGCGGTTAAAGGTTATCAGCAGAAAGAGAGAGAGGGGCACGCCGCTGTGTGGCACGAAGGGGCGACCATAGATGTCAATTATCGCTTCTATTTCACCTTGGCAGTGAGAGAAGAACTGGCGCTACACCCTGGAGCGGTCAAAGGTTACAGTGGCAAGACGTTTTTTCCAGCGCTCTTGCTAGACACACACGCACGCACAATTAATTCTTAATCAAGTCTCCCCAACAAGTGGTCCTAGTAGTTCCACTTTTTTGGCAACCTTCCACTTTGAAACACTTGACGCCTTCACCCCAAGTCCACCCAAGTCACCCCAAGTCACCCCAAGTCCTTAATTAAGTTCTTGATCAAGTCACCCCAAGTTCTTAATTAAGTTCTTGATCAAGTTACCCCAAGTTCTTAATTAAGTTCTTAATTAAGTCACCTCAAGTTCTTAATAAGTTCTTGATCAAGTCACCTTAAGTTCTTACTTAAGTCACCTCAAGATTGTAATTAAGTCATCCTCTAAGTACAACCAAGTCTTAATCAAGTTATCTTATAATTATCAAAAAAACAATACAATCTATGTTTTTGGTCTTAAATAGTAGATGTCTAATATAGTACACACACGCCTCAAAAAACGCGTTATCGTCGAGGATGTCTTGCTCAGCGTCTTTGGCGCGAGATCGGTTAGCATAGATCTTAATGAAGTTCTTACATCGTAAGCAACCCATGATTACAATTCTGGTCTAATGGAAATGTCTTTTATAGACTCCATGTCTTTATTTATTGACTCCATCATTTTAAACAAATAATAATCCGCCATGATCTATTTTTATCAAAGAAACAAAATTTTTTAAAAATTAAGTTCTTAAAGTATTATTGCTTTTGAAATGGATCAAAATGATCTTTTGTTGTTGGCGGTTTTGGCATGCTTTTGTGTTCGGCTTCTGTATTTAGTAGTGGAGTTTGTTTGGACTGCTTTGGTTTTTGTCGCCATTGTTTATAATTTTTATAACATTAATAACCGCCCCCAGCACAGCAAGGGCGCCAAAAATGACAACAGTTTTTAAGTTCAATATTCCATGAAGACTTTGGTGCTGTAGGCCCTTTGGGAATCAACTTGTTCTGGAGTTTTTATAGCTGCATTGAATCAACTTGTTCTGGCGTTGACGGTGTTATATTTTCATGATGAGTTATATTCTGTGATTGTAACTTTAATTTTCTTTGTCTGTTCCACTCTGCTAATTTTTTTCCTGCTTCAACACGCCAGGATGAGGATGCTTTTCACTGGTCACTTTCTCCACCGGGTTCAGTGTTTTCTGATTCTGCTGATTTTTCGGGTTGGTCATTTTGAAGGGAAATAAAATCTAACAACACCCCCCCACCACCACTCTGGTCAGACCTCGCTGAATATCCTCATTTTGAACACATTTCAATTCAACAAGCACACATTCTCACAAATTAGTGGTGTTGCCATGGTACAAATGGGACCAGCCTATGCTTGCCTCTTCATGGGACACTTGGAACACCGCCTACTCAACACATACACAGGCCCACACCTGAACTGTACAAAAGGTTATCGATGATGGACTGGAGCCACATCTATGCCAAAACAAGACCTCCTCAACTTCCTCAACTTTGCCCAGACCTTCCATCCATCTATCCGACTTACTACACCATTTCGCAGTCGGTCAACTTCTAGACATCACCATCTCCCTAAAGAAGGCCTACTCAAAACCTCCATTTTCTACAAACCCACCGACGCACATGCATACCTAGACTACTCATCCTCCCCAAACCCACACACTAAAGACAGCATCCCATACTCACAATTTTCTCCGTCTCCGCAGACTCTGCTCCAGCGAGGAAGACTTCACTATACAAGCAGCCAAAATGTCACAATTCTTCACCAACCGCGGATACCCCAGTTCCATCACAATGCAGCACTCCGCCGCACCATAGCTGTATTCCAGAACATCTGCTCTGGACACCCAGCATCCAACCAAGACAGACAGACCCACAGCCTACCTCCTCTACCACCCGCACACCCTCCCCATCTGTAGGATCCGCAAATCCAATGGCACATTGTACATAACCACAAACCCGCCTTCCATACCAAACCCATGATCACATTCAAACGTGACAAAACCTCAAAGACCTCCTCGTGCGATCCAGTTTGAACAGACCACAGCTACAACACCCCAGGTACTCACCCCTGCTCCAAACCCAACTGCAAAATCTGCCCCCTCACCAACCAGACACCATCTTACAGGGCCCCAAAAACTCCTTCACAGTCAAACGCACATTCTCATGTCAGAGCGCAACATTATATATGCCATCCACTGCCAGCTGTGTGGCAAGATCTACATAGGGGAAACGTCACGCACACTTAAACACGCATCGCTGAACACCTGGCTGATATCCGCCACCACCGACCCAAACCCGTCGCCCTACACTTCAACCACACCCAACACAACATCGACCATGTCAAAGTTATGGCACTCTGGCAGTCACAGAGTGACAGCTTTGAACGCACAACTCAAGAATCCCATCTCATTTCCAAACTGGGCACACTACACCCCCAAGGCATCAATATCCAACAATAACCAAACACACATACTCACCTCTTCCACATCAGTTGGCAATATCCCCTACCAACACACACACACATACACACACACATACACACACACTTACATACACCACCACCACATCCCCTTCACTCACTTCATACAGTAGTTACAGCAACCCTCCATCTATCTAATCTTAATTTTGTTTTGATCCTTCCCCTTAAATGCCCCCCCCCCCCCCCCCACACACACACACACACAAACTTTCTTTCTCCTTTTTTTTTTTTTTTTTTTTTTTATCTATCCACCATTACCACAACCATCACAAAGATATTCATACCATCCTAATAAACTAGACACACAACCCGTCATATCATACACACACACCTCCGCGTCCCCTGACGCAACCCCCCCCCCCCCCCCCCCTCTGTTTCCTCTCCCATAATCCCCCTCGCCTCATGTCATTTCCGCCTTCATGGACATTAATGGATGAGTCATTTTTCATTCTCTTTTTTTTTTTCGTAGTTTGTACTGTCCCACATGTTAAATGTGATTTATTTTTTCGCCTGATGAAGACCCAAGTGGTTGAATGCATCGTGTCTTGTCTTGTGCTTTGTTGTCATTGTCATTGGCGGTAAGTTCTAAACCTCTATTCCTAATCTATATGATAAAAGTATTTATCCCATGATTAATGGCGATAACAATGTTCCGAATCTGTAATATAGCACAGCTTAAGACTCTAAGTTTTGTTAAAACGGATCCTGCGTTAAATCATACATAAAGTCTTTTTAAACAAGGGAAGCAAATCACTGACTAATTTGTTACAAACTAAAACCGTGCCCCCCCCCCCTTTTACCACGCCATACCTGATACTTTAAAATGTTTGTGGCGACTCTTTTTAATTTGTTCTTGCTGAATTCATTTCGAGGAACTGTTTTTTTCCACATGCTCCAAAGAATACAGCCTTCCTTTTGGGCAATATTGGTTCACTTTTTATTGAAGTCAAGACGTTAGCTGCTCTGTAGCCTAGCAGATCATCGTGTCATGTTTTTTTTATATAATATTTTATTTTTAAAATACACCGAAAAAACTGTCGCCAACCTAGTATACCATTCTGCTGTATTGGAGGCCTAAGTGTAAGGGATACACAATGCGGGTAAAAGCTTTTTAAAAAATAAAAACTGGCAGATCTCGGGGCAAGCTAACTTCGAAGACTCAGAAAAAACTGATTGCTATTATTACAGCTTCATTTGCTACGAAAGATTTTCTGGTTAAGCAAGGAATAATTCCAGAGAATCTAAATAGTAAAAAAAAAAAATACATTTAAAAATGGCTTCACTCGTAATGATGATTGGTGCTGTGGTTAATGCGCTTGCTTTTAGCGGAAGTAATTACGCATTTAGTAAACTGGGGGGATGACGGCGAGAGAAAAAGACATAACAAGCTGTGGAGCAACTAGCCGCAGCGCAAGATCACTATGAAAAGCAGAGAATTGAGCCAGTTAGATTTTATTAACGATACCCTGAAAAAAAGGGACATGCAGCTTACAAAATTTAAAGATTTTGATCAAGCAATAAAAGAATATTACCTTTGTAACAGGCAAGCCAATCGAGACATTGCCCCCACCAAAATTCAGCGGCTTTTATCATCCATCAGAAAAACAAAAGATGCAAGAAATCGTGTTTATCGTCTTGGGTATGACTGTTGTGTATTTTTTTGGGCGCATAATATTGGTTGAATAAAAAATGAACAAAATCTATTATTCACCAAAAGGATATTGGAAGGAATCACGGCAATTAAAAAGCTAAGCCAAGCAGCTGGAGCCCAGTGAACAAACAGCAAGGAAGGGGTTATCTAAACAAGCGATTTGGCAAATTTTTTTACCAGCGCCTAAACGAATACAAAGACCGCACTTTTGTCAACACAACGCCAAACGACACCCATCAAAGGATCTTCTATATTTACCCCATGATACGATTAGACGAAAAAGGATTTAAGTAGCCATTAAAAGTCATTGAACGTGCTTTCAAGATACAAAGATGCGAACCATTAAACAAAGTGCTTCTGGGGTTGCTGTTGCCATACAACTTATATCCAACGAGGGGCCTTAACTACCTCGCATGATTCAAGCGATGTGGGAAAAAAATTTAAAAGGCCGAGTGAACAATATTGTTAAAACATAGAGTTACCATTAAAGAGGCATTCGGAGTTAACAGATCACAGGCTAGTGAAAACTTTAACAAACAGTTACTGAAAGACTTTCTCCTACCATATCACAGAGAGTTTATGCAATTCCGCAACACAGAATGGTTAGAAGCTGCCCCCAGTTCTACTGCAATGAATAAGAAATTTAAAAATTTAACGGGTTTAAAACCAGTACAAGCAATCAAAAAACAAACAATAAAAGCTGTTGAAGGAGAGTCTTCATCCAGCAAACTATTACCATTTGGTTTGAAAGTAAGGTACCTTTATTTGCCGGGAGAAGCAGAAGGGGACACTCGCTTCAGGGCAACCGATCCAGTTTGGAGTGTTGATCCATATGAAATAAAAAGAATTGTAAAGATGAATCCGCCCGTGTATTATTTACGAGAAACTGACACAACAAAACAACCAGCTCCTCAAAGATCTTTTGTGAAGGAAGAACTGCAGATAATCCCACCAGACACAGTTCCGCTTTAATTAATTTACGTAAATATATTTGAGTTTAAAATGGAAGCTCAGAAGGAAGCGCAGAATGATACAAGAATGATAAATGAAAAGACCTTGGAATTGATGCGGGAATCATATGGTTTGAGTTCTGCTATTAGTGCAACATTTGCGAGGATTCATCAGCACATGGCAATGCATCCAGATCACCTACAACCCAAAATCCCAAACTTTGACTATCAAAAATGGGATAAAGAATATCTTGAAATAATAAAAAAAAATTCGAGCGCATCAAGCAAACATGAGAAAAATTTGAATGAATTGGAAGTTGATATGATTGATTTTATAGATAAAGTTGATGAAAAATATGGATCCGAATATAAACCGAAGAAGATATATAATTATGCCGTTCTCCAATGCCCGATTGCATATGAAAACTCTGGATTAACAAATACTCGTTTTGTGTTTGTTCTATCTAATGACTTCTTTGTTACAACGGTTGTGTTGATCTCATGTAGATTAGATCGTAGTTTTACGTTATCATGATGAAAAGTATGTTTATGAACAATGCTTCTTTGTAGTTGTCATGTGATATGTTTGACTGCACAACACTGCGAGATATTCCCTTTGCTTTTTTGAGAGTTTTCTCCTGGCTCGAAATACTGTACATTTTTTACCTTAACCCAACAAATCCTGATCACCTTTCCAGATAATTCATCCTTCATCTTTCCTAAAACCTTCTTGTTATAATAGAATGCAAAGGCGAATCTTTAGGATAATCGGATGTGTCGTTACCATCCCGCATGCCCTTTAGCTACTTCTAATTCCATGTCTTTATAGATATCTTCAGTAGGGATATTTATAACAAAACTATCTGTATCTGTGTTAAAGTACTCTGGACTCAGGATACGAGGGCTTAAAGTAGTCATAAAGAAATTCTAACATCAAAAGCTTTGATAATTCTAAAACAGTAAACCCAATAAATACAGGCTTGTCTAATTTGACTTTCTTTTTTTTCATTATTATGCCAAAAAGCTGATCATGAAATCTTCTGAAGTCCTGATAATTAGGTTTTGAAGTCAGCTTAATTGCTTCGTTTTCTCTGGTGACCAATCTAACATCTTTACGCTTGTGCGGATTCTCCATAGTCTTTCCGAAACAACTGTTGTTCATCAGCTTGAAAAAGTCTTTTTCTGAAGCATCTGTGGATTTAGTTCTGAGATCAGTATTCTTCATGATGTATGGTTTCATGAACTGTTCTTGATCAAAAGCAATTATGCGATGAACAGCCGCCAACTTCAAACCATGTCTTAAATAAAATTGTAGAAGTCTGTAATGACAGACATAATTTTTTTTGCCTCGAAGATTAGGCACAAGTTAGGTGGTTCTGTTTTTGCCATCTTTAGGCTTTCTGCAGCTAATGGATAGTCATTATGCAGGTCATGGAGTTCCTGAGGATATTCTAAGTCAACTTCTAGAATGTATCCACGCTGTTGACCCGGCGTCAAACTGCTCAACCACTTTAATGCTTTTTGAAAATTGTTTGTACTGCCACCTTGTGTACTTTTTAAAATTTTGGGCGTAAGGGGAAGCGTTTGGCGCCATTCCCCTTTCCATACGATTTTTTGGCATTTTAAATACATGAGATGTTAGCCTTTTCTTGGTCAAAGTCCCCCAAGTTTTTGTTTTTTACTTTAATTAATGGTGGGCGCCATACAAATTTTCCTCCACGAAATCCTTTTTAAATCTTCTAAATCATTTGTAGGCAGACAATAAAATCAATCGTACTCAGTAAACTTTAAAAGGAAATCCCAACTCCCCCCGGCGCAAAAAATAAATGCGAGGACCAAACTGAAATTTTTCTTCCCGGTCTTTTGTAATTTTCAAAGACGTTTTGCCAAAAAACCCTGTATCACCATCAAGTTTTTTTTGAATCTTATAGCCCCCCCCTTTTTTTTTTAAAACACTTCTGCCACGCATCTTGAGCATGCTGGAAACGGAGTCACTAAATTTCCTTTCCTTGAGACTAGAAAAAAAACCCCGCCTTTAGGAAAAGTGTATCTTTTTCCCAAACCCTTTTCCCCAACTTTTCATGTATTCAGGGGGGTAAACGCCATTTCAAAAGAGATTTGGGTCAAAATTTCTTCCGTTTTTTGAGCAGGATTTTAAGGGGACATACCCCAGGGGACTCTAAGATCCCATCTTTTTGCTGCTTTAGAAATCATAAAAGCAGGGTTTTTTAAAGTAAAAACACTGTATTTTCCCGATAAACTGTGCAATCTTTTTCCCCCCTGAAGGCGCCCGGTTACTGTTTTCTTTTATAAGTGAGAGTCGAAAACCTCGCAAGTTTTTGAAAGAAAAAATGGGCAGTTTCCCGTTTTTGGTTCAAAATTTTAGTTAAGATTGCATTTACTGTGCGCTGCCCCTCTGAACTTCCCACTAATGTGATTATGGTCTCTTACTGTTGGATCGCTGCGTCTGATGAGAGGCCTAAACCACAAATCCAACAATGTGTGGCTGAGCCCATATGTTGTTGATCTTCAGGCGCCCATCATGATTTCAGATAAATTCAGATTATTAGAACAATCATACGCACTTGCTGCATGCGCTGTAAAAATCTTCTAGCCGCATCCGGGTCCTCTAAAATAATTCTGGTGTGAATGAGCGCCATCCGCCCTGACAACAACGAAAGCAAATGAACAAATCTGATGTTTACTCACTAAGGCTGTTTTTGGAAGTCTCTGTGGGGTTGGTCCTTCATAAGGAACAATGAGTGATTCAAAGTCTGCGTAACAACATATGGAAAATTTTGCATCCGTTTCCAGTTCTTAAAACTAATTTTAAATTTAGTTCTGTACAATTAAGTAGGGGGGAAACCAAGTGCAGGCTAACAATTCTTCCGTCATTAAAAATAATGACTTTGCAAAGATTTGAAATTTTAGAGAAAAAAAAAAAAAATGAAGATGAAGAAAATGGGGAAATAAAATATAAATATGAAAAACCCTTCACTAGCTGCCTGAGGGAACCATCGTGACCCCTTCGAAGGCAGATCTATTTGTATTGCCTGCTCCTAGGCCTTTCGTCCGCTGGATCGGACTCATCAGGGAGACAACGGCTGATTGTGTCTGCGCTCCTGGTGTCAAATAGAGACACACCACAGTTCATAATTCTGTGGTGTTCTCACCCCCAAAGGGGTTTTCAAAAAAGAATCCAACAGCACCCCCAAAGCAGCCAGTGAAGGTTAGTAAAAGGAATAAAACGAAAGTGTGGAGAGGAAAAAAGTTGCTAAAAAAACTAAAAGCTTATATAAACAGTATAAAATGTAGGGGACAATCTTTGAGCCTATGCCTGAGGATCCATTCAAGGATACAAGGGAGATCAAAAGATATGGAACAGTTTGATGGTCACTCTGCTTTTCAAAATCAAGCAATGTCAGTGGCTAAGAATTGTGCAGGACAACCTTTACTTGGATCTCCTAAGAGATGCAATCCCCCACTGATTGACCAAACAATATGATGCTGAAAAATTAATAGTGGGGGAAAACAAGTGCAGGCTAACAATTCTTCCCGTCATTATAATAATGACTTTGCAAAGATTTAAAATTTTTAGAGAAAAAGAACAAAAAAAATGAAGAGAAGAAAAGGGGGAAATATATTATAAAATGAAAACCCTTCACAGCTGCTGAGGGAACCA
The DNA here is from genome assembly GCA_018398815.1 of Conus ventricosus. Classification (NCBI taxonomy): domain Eukaryota; kingdom Metazoa; phylum Mollusca; class Gastropoda; order Neogastropoda; family Conidae; genus Conus; species Conus ventricosus. The sequence continues at coordinate 31,075 of JAFLJL010017786.1, read as the reverse complement.
TCGTGATCCCTTCTGAAGGCAGATCTATTTGTATTGCCTGCTCCTAGGCCTTTCGTCCGCTGGATCGGACCTCTTCAGGGAACCGGCTGATTGTGTCTGCGCTCCTGGTGTCAAATAGAGACACACCACAGTTCATAATTCTGTGGGTTCTCACCACCAAGGGTTAAAAAAAGAATCCAACACACCCCAAAGCAGCCAGTGAAGGATAGTAAAAAGGTTAAAAACGAAAGGGTGGAGAGGAAAAAAGTTGCTAAAAAACTAAAAGCATTATATAAACAGTATAAAATGTAGGGGACAATCTTTGAGCCTATGCCTGGGGATCCATTCAAGGATAAAAGGGGAGATCAAAGATATGGAACATTTGAGTGGTCAGCTCTGCGGGTTCAAAACTCAAGCAATGTCAGGGCTAAGAATTGTGCAGGACAACCTTTACTTGGATCTCCTAAGAGATGCAATCTCCCACTGATTGACCAAACAATATGATGTGAACAATTAAGTAGTGGGGGAAAACAAGTGCAGGCTAACAATTCTTCCGTCATTATAATAATGACTTTGCAAAGATTTGAAATTTTAGAGAAAAAGAACAAAAAAATGAAGATGAAGAAAATGGGGGAAATATATTATAAATATGAAAAACCCTTTCACTAGCTGCTGTGAGGAACCATCGGATCCCTTCTGAAGGCGATCTATTTGTATTGCCTGCTCCTAGGCCTTTCGTCGCTGGATCGGACTCATCAGGGAGACACGGCTGATTGTGTCTGCGCTCCTGGTGTCAAATAGAGACACACCACAGTTCAAAAATTCTGTGGTGTTCTCCCACCAAGGGTTCAAAAAAGAACCCAACAGCACCCCCAAAGCAGCCAGTGAAGGATAGTAAAAGGAATAAAAACGAAAGTGTGGAGGGGAAAAAAGTTGCTAAAAAAACAAAAGCTTATATAAAACAGTATAAAATGTAGGGACAATCTTTGAGCCATGCCTGAGGATCCATTCAAGGATACAAGGGAGATCAAAAGAATGGAACAGTTTGAGTGGTCAGCTCTGCTGTTAAAAAACTCAAGAATGTCATTTGGCTAAGAATTGTGCAGGACAACCTTTACTTGGATCTCCAAAGAATGCATTCCCCCACTGATTGACCAAACAATATGATGCTGAACAATTAAGTAGTGGGGGAAACAAGTGCAGGCTAACAATTCTTCCGTCATTATAATAATGACTTTGCAAAGTTTTGAAATTTTAGAGAAAAAGAACAAAAAAAATGGAAAAATGAAGAAAATGGGGGGAAAATATATTATAAATATAAAAACCTTCACTAGCTGCCTGAGGGAACCATCGTGATCCCTTCTGAAGGCAGTCTATTTGTATGCCGCTCCTGGGCCTTTCGTCCGCTGGATCGGACTCATCAGGGAGACACGGCTGATTGTGTCTGCGCTCCTGGTGTCAAATAGTTCTGATTACAGTCAACGGGGCCGATACAATGTTTCTTATTTTTCGCTTGCGGCTTTAACGGATGGAATTCTTGTTAAACATTTTTCTGCAGAATTCTTGGTTTGCCATATATTTTTTGTAGTATGCGCCAATAATTTCTCATTGTTCGTATCAATGTGTAATGCGGTAGCCCTGCGGGTGAAAGCATCAGTAGTAAGTCAACATGATTTTTGTCTGGTTCGCCAATCGTTGGGCTGTTCTTAGACACTTTAATGGGCTGTAGATTTGTTTCCTCACCCCATATGTAGACATTAACAGTTTATTGGTTTGTTTGTTCTTCAAACTGATCCAATTTTGTCCACGCTAACGGGAAAGGATATTCCACTAAAGTTAAGATCATTGATGTAAGGGTGATAGTTAGACACTCTCTCTCTGCGTTTTTGGGGGCCCGTAATGCAGCCTTGCGAGAACACACCAATGAAACATTTGTTGTCTGTATTCTTTATGTTTAGAACTGCTTTTTTTTTGGCAACTAATGCTGGGGGCAGCGGAAGCAGGCCTTGCCAACAATCGGCGCATACTTAGACTGTTTTAATCTGATCTCTAAGACTTCGCCCTCTGACCAGCCAGAGCCTCTCATTTTGGCTTCTCAGCGGCCACATAAAACTGTGTAAGCAGTTCGTCTGCCCAACCGGGTGTTTAAGTCATTATGAGAAAAGAATAGTCTGTTTTTTTAGATGAGACCCAGACTTCTAGATTTTTGTCATTTATTGTTACTAGTCGATTAAAACAGCTAACATTACTTTAACTGGCGGGTTTATTGTCAGTTTACCTGGAACTTGAGAAATAGCATGAGCAACACTTGCCTGTACGTTTGCTGGATTCAATGACTTCTAAAACTGATTCATTTAAAGCTTTTGATAAATCTTCTTCCTTACGCATTGCTTCAAACAATTCTTTCTGGACCTTCATATATCTTATCCATGCTGAGTTTCTTTTCAAAACTCAAAATATTTATTTAAATTAAAAAAAAAATTAATCCGAATCAATATCAACGGTCTTTTTGTGCTTGGACTCATAAACTAAAGTATAAACACCCTTGGCGTTGTTAATGTGAGCTGTTTAGAACAGAGTTTAATGTCTCGTCTACTTTTTTTAAACATTCCTTTTTATCTGATCGGTGTCTGGCTGTTGAGAAAACTTGTCCTTGCCCTTTTTTTGAAGATCAAATTTGTCTTTTGTAGTCATTAAAATCGCCTGTAAACGACTAAATTCTTCATCCGTGATGTTTGAGTCAGCTAGTGCTTTATTTATTATCAGATTAAAGGAACTAAGTTTGGCTGTATTAGTTGAACCATGGCTGTGTGCTTTTGGAGTTTAGTTTTTTTTTTTTTTGCTAGCAGCACCTACAGCTAATGAGCACAGGCCAAGAGCTAAAGACAAACCCCCTAGAGGTAAAGCTGCGGGTGCGCCTATGCCGTTGCTAAGAGACCAACACTCGTTCCTGCTGATGCAGCGCTTATAGTCGATGCTCCAGTATTAAAATAGGAACAGCATTAAAGGGAGCAGAATACCTTCGTTTGGCTTTGCTGTATTTTGAAAGGTCCGCTCTAGTTTTTGTTGCATTTGTGTAATGTTTGTTAAACTGAAGGTTTTACTTCAGGGTTTCTACAGCAGCAGAGACGACCCTGGGGTCAATGTTGCCTTCTATAACAGCAGAGTTGCCTACTATCTTTTCTTTAGGTACTTTTGGATAATGCTGAACAGACATGCTTTTTTTAAAATGAAAAAATAATTTAGTATGGTGCATCTTTAAATCTGTTACCTTCAATGTTCAGCTGCGCATCATATAATAAAAACAAATACACATTAAGTGTTTATCGGCCTCTTTTTCTTTATCAATTTGAATGTTTATTACGTCTCTAACCTTTCTCCCGCTTCCAGTAACTTATTATCCTCTGTTGCCCTTTAGGTCAATCCATAAACCGTATTTTGTTGTTAAATAATGATCAAGTCTAACGCTGTGAAGATGTAGATCTTTAGACACAAGGTCAACTGTTGAATTTCTACACCTCCCGCCTCCCAAACAGTTTCTTTTTTTCATCAAAATGCTGATAAGGTTTAAGCCCGCTAGCGTAGATTTGGTTAGGACTACCCTCAATTGTACATTGCACTTTTGTTATTTTAGGATTAACAAAATTTTCAGTTTGTCTTTTGAATGGTTCTTCATCTTCACACAGCAATAAAATACCTTTAAGTGAATGTGCTGTGGCGCTAAAACTAAAATTCCATATAGTGTCTGCCCTGCTTTTAGGATATTTAGAATGATGAATCACTCTTTCGTAATATATTGCTAATTTTGACTGATATTGTTGCTCAATCAGCCTTGCTAAGTTAGGGCTGCTAACAACGTCAAACTCTAACGAGATGTCAAAATGCTGTACTTTGCTTCGGTGTCTGTAGATAGAATAACATGTTTGTAGTCATTAAAAGTTAGTTCATATGACAATCTGTCTTTTAACGCTCCTTGAAAGTATGGGGCATGCGCTTTTAACAACTCAAATCTAAGGGTATGGAAAAGCGATTACCATACGCATAACTTACAGCTACATACCTTTTGCCGTCTTTAGCATTTTCAGCGCCTATTCTATGTTTTAGTGCATCTTCATTTTCGATTCCTTGAAACGCAAGATCGGCCCTTTCGTTCCCGGTTAGCCATAGATCAAAATAGGTTAAAAATATGTCTGCATTGTGTAAAGAAAATATTTCTTTCCCCTCAAGTTTTATAGAAATTTTCTTAACGATTGCCCGTCCCAGATTCTGGACAACTGTTCTGTTTGGGTCTGTTGTTGAAGCAAGTTCTATTTTGAAAGTAAGACGCGCAGAGCCTGGCGTCACTCATCCGCTCCTAGGTCTGGAAATCTGACAGTAAGAATTTGATCCGCATCAATAGTAGATGGATATTTGGAACAGTAATATTCCGTTATTTCCCTTCACGCCAAAGGGTTCTTTCAGACTTCTATGCGGGTCAAGAATCGAGCCATATGCTTGTGACATTTTTTTATAAAACAAAATAAAAAGTTAATTATTTAAAATATGGCAGGCATTGAAGATGAAGAAAATTATGACTTTGAACCTGTAGACGACATGAGTGATTCCCCTTGGGAGCAGCATCGCTCAAGGCTCTCAGTACATGATGAATTAGTAGAAGCGCGGCAAAGGCTGTGAATTAACAGAAAGTAAGGTCAGATCATTATACCAAAGTTGAGGACTAGGACCTCCCGAAACTATATAACCTGATGATTTGAACTAAAAGATAACCATTTGTATGTGAAAAACGACAAAGGAGAACGTGTTCCGTTTACGCATAAACGAGACCCATCAAGTTTGTAGGCGCAGATACAATTAGACAAAGGCTCAGGCGAGCGAGCGGAATCGCCTTGGCTTTACTAAATCAAAATTAGATGTGGAGGCAGTTGCTAAACTTCAAAACATACAACAAGAATCCCAACAGATAACCAAATGCAAAACATGGAACTTGAAGATTTAAGTCAAACAACAGTCAAAATAATAAATGCAATAGAAGCAGAAACCACTTCTTCAGAAGAAACAGCATTAAACACTATAAATGATCCGCCTCTGCGCATGCAAAATATAGGGGGGGCCTATAAGAGAATTAAGAGCCCTTGATCGTACTTTAAGAACCTTCAGAGGAGAATTAATAAACAATTTAGCAAAACTGACTCAACTAGATAAGGATATAGAAAAAGAAAAAGAAAAACTCGCTGAGGCTAACGCCGCCAACTTAGGACGCGATGTTAAAGAAAGAATAAAACAAAGACTAAAGGGCTTGAAGAAGAAAGATCGCCAAGACTAGAAGCGGCGTCTGCTACCCGAGAAGAATTAACGAACTCAAGTGAGCATGAATAAGAGAAACTATCCAAAGAATTTTTATGAAAGACACGACGCTAGCAGAACGAATACGAACACTGTTTAGAGAGCAGGGAGTCACATTAGCAAGCGTTAAACAGCCTTAGGATTTGTAATAAGTACACTGGTGTTGGCTATTACAGGCGGCGGTGGTCAAAGTCCGGTGCTCCACCACCATCGCCTCCATCACCGCCTGATAAATCATGGGTTTTAATAAACAACTTGATCATCATATTGCGAGTTTATTAAAAAAATTAGCCGGTAAAGCATAGACTCTTTGCCAGTATATTAGGGAGTATCGTTAGCTGGCTTTTGTCTACTGCAAGCAAAGTAGTTGGCTTTATGGCTGAGCACTTATGGGCATTAGTTCTCTTAATAGTTGGGTTACTATTTAGTAAGACAAAGACCAAGTAATCCTAGGACAGTTAATCCAACAACTAGCGCTGTCTTTTCATATTCATGGTCATTATTTTTTTTAACTTTCAACAGTCTTTGGGCTTTGGACCTCGGGGATTGGATGACTTAATCTTGGGGGTCATCTTGTTTTTTTATTGTTTGTAATATTACTGGCTCAGAATTTATGTCGTTTTTTCCGACCTTCTGTTCATTACCTGCCACAAGGATTTCATTATTGTTTTATTATTGTTCCTATCTGGAGTCTGAGGTCAGAAGGCAGCATGTATAAAACCAGTGCCAACAGCAAAGTCTACTTTTGATCTTGCGTATTGTAAAACATTTTGGTACCTTTTTATACTTGAAGGTAAATCAACTGTAGAATTAATGGCGTCCTCTAAATTTGCTAAGTATTGTTTTTGCGCGTCAAAGCCAGTAGAAGGATCAGTTATGCTCGACCTTGTCTGTGCTTGCGAACCTAGCAAACACCAAACGTAAGTACGAACAAGTCGTTTATTCGTTCTATTCTGCTTTAGTTAGGCCCTTAGAAGTGTCTAAGATAAAATGTTGTCCATGCTGATTTATGCTCTTGCTCTATGGGAGTAGTAAGGTGAGGACTTCTCACCCCCCAAAGCAGGTGCAGGAGAAGGTGCAGGAGATGACGTCAGCGCCTTAGGGACGAATCACATGACAGAGGAAGCTCGCTGATGACATCGCGAGATCGATGTGACTTCCATTGATAGACCCTACGGGCGATTGAATCACGAGGGTACAATCAGCTGAAAAGAAAAAATGTAAACAAACCAAAAAATGACAGACTGGTTTAAGCATCGGCTGATATCT
>JAFLJL010017786.1:10512-24384 GCA_018398815.1 Conus ventricosus | reverse complement strand
TCATCTACATTTTCACTACAAACCCCCCATTGAAGCCAGTGTTGCCCTCCCTCCCACTCGTCTGTCCATTTTTGGGGGAAATTTGTTTTGATAGCTAAGCACTGTACTTTGAAGGGAAAATCCATAGGTGGTAAGAAAACTGTAGTATGAAGAGAGGATGTCTGAGTAGTTAGAACACTGTAATTTAAAGAGAAGGCTTTCTTGAGTGGTTACAACATTGCGTTTTGAGGAGAAAGATTTGAGTAGTTAGAACACTAGACTCTGGGTCCATTGATTTATCTGTAAGCTCTCGCATCATCTGGCGTCTGAAAGGTGGCGATGGATATAATGATATCATAGCTAATAACATGGTATGGCTTGACGTGATCTGAAAGTGGGGTAACTCTCCAGTTTCAATGACACAAGACTTCAGAAATTCTGTCCTAACTGGTAAACGAAAGAACAGAAACTCTCCAGTTTCAATGTCACAAGACTTCAGAAATTCTGTCCTAATTGGTAAAAGAAAGAACAGAAGCTTGAACGGAAGAGGAAAATTTAATCACAGTCACGCCCCAGATGTTCTCAATAGGGTTCATGTCCGGGCTGTTTGCCGGCCATGGCATCCTGTGATGCCAGCTTGCACCACAAAAGTGTTTCACGGCTCGACAACGATGTGGGGTGGCATTATCGTCCCGTGAACACAGCCTGAGCCCCAATCTGCTGGAGTGCTGTGACAACCAAAGGCCGTAAAATCTCCTGCAGGTAGCGTTGGCCGTTCAGGTTGCCATCCACATGGTACAGGGGAGTCTTGTGGTGACTGCTGATAGCCCCCCCCCCCCCCCCATACCATGACGGAGCCACCACCAAAAGCGACGACCTCTTGGATGACATCATCTGCCAGCTGCTCCCTGGGACGCCGCCACACCCGAATGCGTCCATCTCGTGGCTTCAACTGGAACTTGGACTCATCGGTGAAAAGCACCATCCACCACTGAGCCCGAGTCCATGTTCGATGAGCTGTGCACCAGGCCAGGCGACGTGCCCGGTGGGCCGCAGTCAGTTTTGGTTTCCGGACTGGCGCCTTGCTCGAAGGTTGGCAGCATTGAGGCGCCGCCGTATGGTCACCTCACACACTGCTGTGTTAGTGGCACTTAGAGCCGACGCCTGATGGTGTTGGAGGTGGTGGTCCTGGTCCAAAGAGCATGTCTGTGGATGAACCTGTCATCTCTTGCATGGTCTTCTTTGGCTGGCCTGGACGGGGTCTCTCTTTGACAGTTCCAGTGGCTTGAAAACGTTCTCTCAGCCGAATGATGACGGAGTGGGACACTTGTAGTCTTCTGGCCACTTCTCGAACGCCAACTCGATCCTGCAGCCATGCAATCGCCCGGGTCCGGTCAAATCAGACAGCTTGCGTCTTGGAGGCATTTTTTGTGTTATGAAGAATTAAGCACGTTGGGCTGCTTTTAGGGGCATTCCAGTCAGTAAAATGCTCTGCAATGCATTGGTTTTTGCACGTGCATTTGGAATTTCAGTGCAAAACCGTTTGAAGCAGTGTTCACTCTTGCTTTAAAAAACAAGCAATTTTTGACAACAATCTGCAACATTCAACCCCCCCCCCCCCCCCCCTCGCATGCCGCACGTGACAATAAGACAGCTTTCGCAAGCTTTGCGGAATACTCTGTTTACCCCTTAAAACCTTTCCAAGTCGAATTCTTCGAAAAAATGCATTGCTTGTATTTTTGGTCAATTTAAAAAGAAAGGGCCTTTTTTCGGGGTGGTCCTTAATTAAAGTTCGACCCTGTAGAAAACAAACCGATGCTTTATTAAAAAAAAATTAAAAAACCCCAAACAATCACCAAAAAACAAACAAACAAAACCTGGGGTAATACTTTCATAGCTTAACCATCTCAATTACCAAGGAACAAAAGAACCTCTTACGCTGATGCCGTGATTATTGGTGGAATATTCGAGCTTAGCTATACGGGTAAGTACACCCCACAGGATCTGTCCCACGCTCACATATCTTCTGGCGGCTGCTCCTTTGATCTTTCCAGAGAAGAGACCGGAGGACCAGTGGAATGCTGATTAGAGGCAGAAACGCAGTCTCCCATCATCCTCATCGATCGGCTTCCCACTGTCCACTAAGCTACTCATCTCTGAACGTGTGTCTGATAAATGCAGAAATAGTGAATGCGTACCGGGGGCAATTATTTTCGGATGGCTTTGGAGGGTCGATGTAAGGTCACCTGAGCAGTGTTGATCTTTGCTTCAATATGTGAACTGTCACTGTTTCATTGTTCTTTCTTTTTTGTTTTTCAGGCTTTGATCTCTCCATGTTCTGTTGTAGCCTGAATTCTGTATTCTCTCATAGCCTGAATTCTGTATCTAACAGGAAAAGGCTGTAGGGGTATTAGATTATTATTTTGTTCTTGATAATCCCTTTCATTTCAAGCATATGCACAACGCATCTTTATTATTGTATTTTTCGAACAGTGGATCTCATGCCAGTCTACTCTTCCTACCCGCTGTAGTTTATTTTGCTATGTCAAATAAGATAGATTTTTAAAAACTTTTTTTGCGGATTTTGTGATTCATTATGTTGACAGTTACAACAAAAATATACGTTCTGTGAGCCCACGAGGCTCTTGATTAAGGAAATGTAATCCCTAGTCGAAATCCTAAGGGAGTCAATCCGATGGGGATGAAGCGCAGTCGTTCTGCTCTGATGACTGCCGTGGTCGAGGGCATGTCGCTCTTTTCATGTAAGGTGGTTTAAGTCCCCTAGGGCCGGCTGATGGTGTTTTAGTCTTATCCGCTTCCAGTTCCCACACGCGATCTGGCCTGTCTCTGTCGGTCTGTCTGTCTCTCTCAGGTCCACATAAATTATGAATCCACATAACCCATAAGTATCAGTTCAGGTAGAACCGTTCTTGCTAACTGAACCCAAGCTGTATTGTGACTGAGGCCAACCAATCGCACAAGAGAACTGGAGTGGGATTAGGTCCTGTATTCCATAGGTCCTATTGTTGATCCTCGGGGAAGAGGACTTCAGAGGAGGGGGAAATGGGGTAGTCGAACGGGGTGTGGGGTGGGGGTGCTAGCCTTTTGTTTTGTTTCCTTCATTTCGGGATTCTCTCCTTGTTTTAGGAGCAAAGCTGCGCACTCTTTTGTGTGTTCGCCAGCAAATACTGACCTTTTGTTTTCTTTCCTTTCTTTCAGCATTTTTACTCCAAGGTTCAGGAACAAGCGAGCGCACTGTTCTGTCTGTTTGCCGGTAAACTCAATTTCATGCTCAGCTTTTCCACTTCCAAAGAGGTTTGTGGTGTAGGATGGTTTGTATTACCAGTGTCCTATGCTCGTAGTCTTTTCGTCGATCAAACTCGAGCACGAATGTTCTACTTCTGTCAGTGCAGCGTGCTACTAGATCAACGTCAGTGTCAAAGGGACAGTTTTGTATGCGTCTCACTAACACGACCACTGGTTTTTGGTGGGGTTTTTTTCCAGTTCCTCATTCTGACCTCTCATGATCTCATCCAGAATGATCATCTGCCTTTTAGTTTTCGTGTTCTTCCTCAGGTTGAAAGCACTTTGTCGCAGAGCACCCAATACTCAATCAGCCAGTTCTTCGAGTTCTTGCTGAAATTACAAGGCACACGGATATACAGCACTTACCTAGCTCAGCTAGCCAGGTTTTTTTTTCGAGCTCTTACTAAGACAAAAAGGCACACGGACAAACAGCACACAATGGAGCTCAACCAGCCAGTTCTTCGTCTTCCATCTTAGGTTGAAAGGCACACACACACACACACACACACACACACACACACACACACACACACACAACACACACACACACACACACACACACACACACACACACACACACACACACACACACACCACACACACACACACCCCACACACACTTACACACACACGACTCAAATAGGCATACACTAGCAGTGTGAATGTATCAGCAAATCACACAATAGTACAGTAATGAACCCAGACGCTTTGTATCATATGACAAAATACTAAAACTAGCAAGCGAATGTCCAATTAGTAATCAAACATACGGATTGTGCATGATGAACGACAGTTTTTTAAACAATGGGGAAAAAATGGAAAGAAAACTAGGATGGAGGCACAAAGACGCTGTTCCATTCAAAACGAGATACATAATGTTAATGCGTGAATTATTCATCATCAGTATAAGTGTAAAGTCTCTGCAACTGTAATTTTTATTTATCTATCTTTTAGAAGGAAGGGGGGAGGGGGGAGGTATTAGTATGACATATGAAGAACATTTCATAGCGAACTTACTTTAAATGAATGTGTGCCGTCTTGTTTCGTACAATAACTTTTCACCAAATTACAGGGAGCTGCAGCGCTCAATTGAATGACAGTAATTACAAAGCATGCAACTGAAGCACTGTGAGACAAAGCACTATGTTCGGATTTGCTCGTATACTTGCGTACGCATATGATCAGAAGGTATGGAATTTTGCATGGAGTGTTCTTTGTGGGATCAGGATCTGCAGGAAACACAATAGTTACTGCTGCTGACGGCCCGGCAGTCTTTATAACATATTGCAATGGGTCAGCACCTTAGAGTCCAGACATGAAATCAGCTTTATGTAGTCTTGCAAAGCAGAGGAGCAACAACGACATGACATTTCCGTTAAGCTCCAATGTGATCTTGATGTCTGAATTCTAAACTAGCAACTGCATTTCATCCACATAAGATTCTATTTTTGAGAACTCTGGCGTTAAACACCGTAACAGTGCCGAGGGAAAAATGTTGGCAAAAACAAACAAGCAAGCAAGGAAGCAAGCAAGCAAGCAAGCAAGCAAGCAAGCAAGCAAGCAAGCAAGCAAGCAAGCAAGCAAGCAAGCAACAAAGAAACAGCGTCCGGAAGGGATGCAGTTAGCACAGAGAATGACTTCAGAGCGCATGTTAATGTTTTCTACAACACTGTTCTGTTTGCGCCTTGTTTTGTTTCAGGACACCAGTGTTCTAAATAGTGTTTTTTCTAATTCATGTTTTTAACAGTGTTCGTTTGAACCAAAAAAAACCCCAATCCTTTAAAGCAAATCTATGCCTCTTGTAATCATTCATCTTCCATACAACTATGTGACAGCTGGGAACAGTTATGACAATGTTTATGGAAATGCCGTCGAAATTACAATTGAATGTATCTGAAGAAAAGGGGTGCACGTGGCTTTCCTTACACTTTCTCTTTCATCCTGGGAAAATAACAAAACCAAAGAACACTAATGGATTCCATGGATTCTTTATCTTGCCCATCATTTCTATGTTACCGTTAAACAAGAGACAACAAAAAAGTCTGCTTCCCCGAGATTCGAGCTGGGCAAGTTCAAAGGTCAGAAACGTGATCGGTTTAATTTTCGTTGATCACAAATGCTACTTGCACAAACGTGCCTGGTCATTTTCTTCCCCTCCGTTCACGTTCTTTTTGCTGTCGGCATTTTGTTGCTAATGCTGCGGTTGCTCCTGTTTCTTCTTCTTCTTCATCATCATCACCATCTTCACACACCACCACACCATACCACCACCATCACCATCATGTTCTTCTTTTTCTTCTTCTTCTTCTTGTACTACTGCTACTGCTGCTGCTACTACTACTTCTTTAATCCTGTTTAGAGTTCATATAGAGTTACTGTTGTCAGTCTCTTCTTCATGCAGCATTTCTTCTAATGAAAGCTTTATTTCGGAGTACGTGGGCAAATGGCATTTATTCTTTTAAGTTGTTTACGGACAACACATAGGTACACGACACTCATTGTTTGTAGTGGGTTGTTCACAATGCACAGGGTACACGTCTTTTCTTGTTGACATTGGTTTTATAGGTACATAGGATATATGCCATTTATTGTTAGTTGTTATTTATGTACAGTACATATGGTACATGTCATTTATTGTTAGTAGTAGGTCATGTACAGTGCATAAGATATATGTTATTTGTTGCTTGTATTGGTTTATGCACAGTGCATTGGACATTATGCTACAGTTGTTTAGTAAGTCTAGAGGCTAATGCACATTACATCGCATACATGTCAAAACATAGGATGCATGCCATTTATTGAAAATAGTGGTTTATTTGCAGTATATAGGATACATTTGATTTATTTCAAGTGATACGATAATTCATTTTTTGTGTGTATTCTATGCACAGCACACATGTTGTCAGAGACACCCCACTTGATGCGGTCTTTGTATTTCTGAAAGAGATGAAAGTTTTTTTGTTTTTTTTATCTGATCTAAGATTTTACACAACAAAAAACACATGAAATTTTTGGTGTGTTTTTAGAAGGTGTATCTTAAAGGGTTGTGTGAATGAGTTGCTTTTTTTTAATGACTCGTGCGTTTATTTCAAAGCGATGACAGCCCTGATATGGCTCTTTGCGTCGCCTGTGCTTATAATGTGCTATAAGGAACATTACATTACACATGATGGATGTCATTCATTGTTTTTCAAGGCTCTGTCCAGTTATTACAGGTCAGCTTCTACAACATTTGCGAAACTTCGGTAATGCACTAGCAACTTACGGAAACCTGGTGAACATTCTAACATAATCTTGAATATTCCACTCGAATAATCAATCGATCCAAAAACAATACTGAAAGTTAGGCATACGCTCACTTTCCAAATGTTTTTCATAAATCAACAATAGCACTACACTGACCGAAAATACAAAGATCTAAAAGCGATAAGTAACAGGAGGCTTGCTATTCGTCATTATTGCTGTGACGTCTTTCGCAAAAGCTCCTTCTCTCTTGTCTCCCTTTTAAATTGTAACATAACCCCCCCCCTCCCCCCCCCCCCCCACACACTTAAAAAAAATCCCAAATTTCTGAAAACTTTACAATTTAAAAGAAATGTCAAATGACTTTTAAAACAAAGATCAACTGGCAACACACACCCAGTTCAAAGTCTACAGCTAGTACAAGTCTCATTTAATCATGCATGACAAAAAGTCTGCAACCAGATTGCCTTTCACATATTCAGCCTTCATATTAGTGGAGGAGTTAAGATTTATTATCTTGCGTTTTTTAGTAGAAACATTCTTCTTGCACAATGATACTATGAACTATGCTGATTATGTCTGGAGAGGAAAACACGATTACAGCCCCCTGTGTTAGGAGCAGTGATCGATGAAAGTTTTCAATAACTGATTTTTGAGACAATCAGAACACCATACCACCAGCCCAAAGGATTCCGCAGCGAAGGTCTGGGAGCAGACTGGCGCCTGGGCCAGATCTGTCATCGCTAACAGTGGTGTATAGTCAGCGGAGTTACCGACGTGAAAAGTAACACGTTTCACTTGGTGTTCTATTAAGTTTCTTCCGTTTAAAGAATGGTTGAGATATGTGAATATCAAATGAAATTGAGAACAGAAATGTCTATGTACATTACTTGTAATCAGGCAAAAATACATATAAGACTGATATGGTTGCAAATAATGTGCAAAAAAGTATCACCGGTCGTGGCCATCACGAGTGCGAACGGCTGTGCTTGAGTTTTTTATTCTCCTTCCCTTGATGGCTTTTGTTTCACTCTTGGTGTACTGATTTTGATGTCTTTTTGTAAAATCAAGTTTCAGCGCGTTTGAAGCAGCTTTTTGCATAGTGCAACTATTTGACTGTGACTAAACAACCTTTTCACAGCTGGTGAGTTTACATACATTATTTTGTTTATCCAGTTTTATATCCATTTCAAGTTTTAATGATTAAAAATCGGTTTTTAAATGTTAGAAATATTCAAGTTGTTCTTCTTAAGATAAAGACTGCGTTCAGCCGGAATTCCAAAGCGATTCTTGTTTTTCTTTACATTACTGCCAGTGTCTGTTTGACCACAAATGCCACAGTTCTTATTTACAAGAACAATATCAATTATAAGCGCGCATCAACGTGAATTTTAATTGTATTGATGCTATATGCTAAAATAATAAAGCAACACATGAAAATCAATTCTGTGAGCTTGATAAGTTGATTGTCGTTATAGCGGAATCAAAACTGAGCCAGTGCAAATTGTATGGTCATTCACTGGCGTCAAAACTCAGGTTTTGCTTTTTTGTCTATGGTGCAGTTCCGAATCTGTAGGCAGTCAGAAAGTGGCGATGTCTCGTGACTATAAGAGGATAGACGACTCCAGTGTACCATTTCCCTCTGAAGAAGTTGATGACTTGACAGTTGACTGGAATCTGTGCGCTCTGTGCAAGAACCCATCAAGCAAAGCACCTTTGATATGCCCAGCAAAGGAAGCGAAAGGAGATGGAGCAGGGTATACCTACGTTGCTTACAATCTGACAGCTTTTCAGGAGTTAGGTGAGTCCCCACTTTCTATTCCATTGTCTAAACTGGATGAAAGAACTTGTTTTGAGGAACCTTGAGGAAGCACAAAGCTTCTTGGCACAAATCCTGTCGTGCAAAAATAACAACACTGTTTAAAACAGAAAAGAAAGCTAGCAAGTGATAAACCCAGTCCTGTGAAAACACGAAACCTTGCAGATGAATCTAGCTGTGAGACAGATGAGATGGGCACAGTACCAACATGCTTTTTCTGCAATGGATCTCCTGGTGCAGCAGAGCTTCATCGAGCTCTTACTTTGCCCCTGGATGATAAAGTTCGTGCACATGCTCAGCAACTGAACGATCAAGAGCTACTCAGAAAACTTGCTGTCAAAGACATGGTGGCAATGGATTGTCATTATCATATCAAATGCCTGTCTGCCTTCTACAGACGTGTACCAGCAAACCAGACTCAAGAACCAGAAGAAATAACAAACAGATCAACAGCGCATACTATTGCACTTGCTAAGGTTCTGGCTTATATTGAAAACTTCCAAGATAATCCCCAAACAGCCCCTGTCTTTGGCATAGCATTCCTACTTCGTCTATACACTTCTCGTCTCTCACATTTTGGTTTAAAAGGATGAGAAGGTACATTCTACATGCCTAAGAAAAAAGATTGAAGCACCATACCAGATCACAAGTGTGCATATCAAGGGAGAGACGTCATACTTGTATTCGACAAAGACCTTGGTGATGCTTTGAAAAAAGTGTGCACTATTGATTCCAATGCTCTTCAATTGGTCAAAGCAGCCTAGATCATAATGAAAGACATATTGAATGGAAAAGGGGAATTCAAGGAGTTTTTGAAGACAACTGCTAAGAACAGTCAGTTCCAGCCTCTCTGAAAGCGCTCGTGAGCTTTATCCTTGATGGTCCGATATCTATGGATCAATCAGAGTATGATGCAAAACCTCAAAGACAAGCAGTTCTCATTCTTTCCCACTGATTGTTTTCAATTGTCGAAAGATTGGAAAGGACACAAAGTTTCAGTGCCACAAGAAAGACCGAAAAAAACCTCTACCAATTTATCTTGGTCTGAAATTGCATGCAGAAAGAAAGAATGGACTCATTACCACACATTTCTGATCGTGGACGTGGGATTTCTTATGACAGGGTGTTGTCAATTCCATCTGAGATAGCACACAAGGTGTGCAGACGATTTGAGGAGGAAAAAGTTGTTGTACCAACAAAGATGAGAAAGGGTTTGTAGCTGGTATAGTTTGACAATATAGACCAGAATCCCACTTCAACGACCTCATGAGATTCTTTCCATGGGAGCAGCATTTCCCTCGTTCAGCACAGATTCAGTGAAGATGATGGTGAACAGCAAGAGAGGCCACTTATTGAGGATGGAGCAAACAGCCGAAATCGCACCATTCCTTTGTTGCCACCTGAATACACCAGTGTGTGTCCTGTGCCTGATCCACACAAGGAACATCTGGTGCCTCCATTACCAGGAGGTAATCAGCCAGACATCACTCCTGAGATTCAAAGCTGCACCAAGGAGTATGCCTGGTTGAAACATGTCTTAGCAGCACTGGAGACAGAGCCTGTGAACAATGAAGATGGAACTTCATGGGCTGCTGATCATGCATCTCTTCAGCTACAAGATGACATCCCATCTGCCATCATGGACTTCTACCTCTCCTTAACTCCCTAATCAGACATGTCATGACTCTGGTAAAAGCAGCCATCCAACACCTCAATCCAGGACAAACACCGGTGCTTGGCATGGACCAGCCACTGTTTGCCTTGGCAAAGGGAATTCAGTGGTGCTGGCCACACACATTGGGTGAGAAACACTTTGTCATCATGCTAGGAGCCACTGTTTGCCTTGGCAAAGGGAATTCAGTGGTGCTGGCCACACACATTGGGTGAGAAACACTTTGTCATCATGCTAGGGGCCACTGTTTGCCTTGGCAAAGGGAATTAAGTGGTGCTGGCCACACCATTGGGTGAGAAACACTTTGTCATCATGCTAGGAGTCACTCTTTGCCTTGGCAAAGGGAATTCAGTGGTGCTGGCCACACACATTTGGTGAGAAACACTTTGTCATCATGCTAGGAGGCTTTCACATAGAAATGACAGCTTTCAAAACGCTTCGAGACTGGCTGAAGGGTTCAAGATGGAATACTGCCATCACACTAGCGGAATTGCATCTTCTGGTATTGCTGAGTTGTTAGTCAAAGCAGCTCATTTGACCAGAACAAGGCATGCCCACCAAGCTACAGCAGCTGCATTATACATTTTGCAGTGGCGTACTTACACAAAGTTTCTGGTGTCAGACCCGAGCACTCCTTTGGGTTTCCACGACTGGAGCATGAAGATGGCAGATGAACAGCAACAGTTTGCATACTTACAGATTGTGTGCCAGAAGGTTTGGGCAAGATCTTAGTACGAAGCACAGACACAGATGTTCTTGTCCTTGCGGTAGCTCTTTTCCAGGTCACCACTGCACATGAAGTCTGGTTAGCTCAGGGCACAGAAAAACACTGAAATATGTCCCAGCTCATCAAATAGCCAGACAGCTTGGACCAAGAAAATCGAAGGCCCTTCCAGCATTTCATGCCTTTACTGGATGTGACACAGTGTCTTTTTTTCAGCAGCAGGGGCAAGACAACAGCGTGGAATACATGGACTATCTTTCATGAAGTGACAGACTCCTTCCTGGCCATCATGGACAGACCATGTTCACTGACAGATGCTTTGTTGGAAACCTTCGAGAGATTTCTTGTAATCATGTACGAACGTACGAGTGCACTCCATAAAGTTGACCAGGCTAGGAAGAAACTGTTTGCTCAGCAAGGAAGGCTCCTTGAGGACATTCCTCCAACTTCAGCAGCTCTTTGACAACATCTTCTCCGTGATATCTACCAAGCTGGACATGTCTGGGGTCAGTGTCTAGCAAAACAACCCGTGCTCCCATCTCCTGCAGACTGGGGTCGGAAAAAAGAGGACAATGTGGGAAGCCCGTGTGGACAACTCTTCAGCAGGCACAGGATTCATGTCTTGAACTGGTTCACTGTGGATGTAAGCAAGGCTGCAAAGGACGTTGCAAATGTGTGAAGCCAACTTGCAATGTACTGCCCTCTGCGCATGTGGTGGAGACTGCTACCAGGACAAGTGAGCTGATTTGAATGTGACGTGAGGCAAAGCAAACTTTTTTCTTTAGAAGAAAAATGTGTGTGTGTCTGAATCCGATTTATGTCATTTGCTTGGCACTTGACATTCACAAACTGTTTCCCTTTAATGTTCATCGGAATATATGGTGCTTTAGAGTTATATGATATATTTAACAAACCACATAGTATATGACATCAAATGAGTCCTCAATAGGTCAAATCTTGCCATATAAAAAGGCAACTCAACAGTCTGTCAACTTAGGCAATAAGTATAGAGACAATCAAGTACTTGAAATCCCATCTTTCCCTTCTAGAAGCAGCTGGATTGGTCAAATCTGATACCAAAACATGTAAAGATAAGCCATTTAGTAGTCAAAAATACTTGACCTACTTGTTTTTTAAATGACAAAATGCTTGCTTTCATTTTCAAAAATTAGTTTACATCATTTTCTGCTGTAAAGGTAATCACTGTTAGTTATGAACTTTGCAAACTATGTGGAGCCCCCCAAAAAACGTAAAAAGTAGACCTACTTTTAAATGACTTACTTTATTAGAGTCTTACAAATTAGCTTCAATATAGACTTGTCTTTATATGTCTCATCAAATACATACTCAGGGTTATTCTGAAGCAGTTTTTTTGTTGCAAGAATACATTGTTTTGTGCAAAAACCGAAAAAGAAAGAACACGACACACAGACCTAATTAAATGTATGGCCACGTCCTCCAGAGGTCACGCCCATTGTGTTTCCTTCTCTCATATCAATCAGAAAGGGTCTAGGTACCCACATGCCAAATGGCATGCTTCTACTATGAAGTGCACGATTCACTGATATTTACTACTTTGACTGCCCCACTACATGGCCCAGTGCATGACCGTACTGTTCACAAACTGGACAGATTCTAAAAAAAGATTATGGTTTATAGTCAGTACGCAATCCTGGAGAAACAGTTCAAACTTTCGTACTGCCCACACAATAGCAAGGCACTCCTTATCCATGGTAGTGTACCTCCGCTCTGCCCTGGATAGTTTCTTGCTGGCGTACGAGACTGGGGACAACTTCCTGTCATGTTCCTGCATGAGGACTGTACCAACACCCTCGTCAGAGGCATCAGTGCTGAGCACAAATGTCTTGTTAGGGTCAGGCAACCGTAGCACAGGTTCCTCGGACAGGAAGTTCTTCACAGTGTTGAAAGCTCGGTCTTGTGCATCTTCCCACTCCAGTTGGTTGGGCTTCCCCTTGCGCAAAAGGTCCGACATTGGAGCAGTCACAGTTACAAAGTGAGGCATATATTCTCTGTAGAACCCCACTAAGCCGAAGTCCTTGTTTCTTTGTCTGGAGATGAGGTGCTTCCAGAATTTTTGTCACATTGTCCTTGAACTCCCCTTTCATTCCTTCCTGGAGACGGTGACCAATGAAAATCAATATTATCTGCAACAATAACACACTTGCTGGGTCTTGCATTCAAGTTGGCAGAAGACAGCCGTTTGAACAGCTTCCAAAGAATTTCCAGGTTTCTGTCCATGTCTTGGAGTGGACCAGGATGTCATCCCAGTAGTATATGACACCTTCCATGTTGTCCAATAGTTTTCTTATGCCCCTCTTGAGTGTTGCCCCAGAATTCTTTATACTGAAGGGCATTCAGAGAAACTTGTATGTCCCATCTGGAGTCACAAATACAGTCTTTGGAATGTCTTCTTCTGATATGGGGACTTGCCAGTACCCCTTGCTGAGATCGATTTTGGAAAAAAACCTATCTCCACCAGTCTCTGGAGTAGGTCAGCAGCTGTAGGCATGGCTTCAGGATCTAGGTAAATCAGCTTGTTGAGTCGCCTAAAATTGATGCACATCCGGTTAGTACCATCTTTCTTTTTGACAACGACAACTGCGATGCGTATGGCGACCCTCGGGACTCCTGTATAACTCTCAGTTTCAACATGTCTTTGATGTCCTCTTTCAGTGACTCGCTGGTAGCAAAAGGCAATTGGGTAGGGCTTTGATCTGATAGGTTCAGGTGATATCAACTTCACTTCATGCTGAATCAAATTGGTTTTTCCTGGAAACTCTGTGAAGATACTTGATTACTCATTTAACAGTGTACATATTTCTGTTTGCTGCTGGCTGTTCAGTTGTGGCCCTAAAACTACACTGTCAATAGTTTCCTGGAGTTTGAAGTCATTTAGTTCTAACAGTTCTTCATCGTTCACAGAACTTTCTTCTGTGAAGTTGTCACCATCACCGGAGGGGTAAGGTGTCCATCTTGAATTCAGCAGCATGTGCATCTGTAGCATTGCATCAGCAGCATACAGTAACAGAGACGGTGGAGTGTGGTTTTTCTTCTGTCAAAGATTTCTGTACTTCTGTACGACACATGTTTCTTCACAAAGAACTGGTA
>JAFLJL010017785.1:53164-83442 GCA_018398815.1 Conus ventricosus | reverse complement strand
TGTGTGTGTGTGTGTGTGGGTGTGTGTGTGTGTGGGCGCGCGGGTGTGCGTGCGCGTGTGTGTGTGGCGTGTGTATGTCTGTGTGTGCGAATGTGTAAGTTTGAGTATATGTGAGGGTATGGGTGTGTTTGTATTGAGATGTGTGTATTTGTGTATTTATGTAAGTGCGTGTGTTTGTGCGTGTGTGTGTGTGTGTGTGTGTGTGTGTGTGTGTGTGTGTGTTGTGTGTGTGTGTGTGTGTGTGTGTGTGTGTGTGTGTGTGTGTGTGTGTGTGTGTGTATGTGTGTACGTGTGTGTGTGTGTGTGTGTGTGTGTGTGTGTGTGTGTGTGTGTGTGTGTGTTGTGTGTGTGTGTGTGTGTGTGTGTGTGTGTGTTGTGTGTGTGTGTACGTGTATGTGTGCGCACGTATTTTTGTGTGTTAATTATGCTTCTTTGCTTTGAATGAAAAACGTTCATATTCTGTTCATAATGTTTTCTTATACGTCAACGTAAATTTGACGTCAACTTAAAAATGACATTAGGTAACTACATGACGAGGATAATAATACAAGACAAGAGGGAGCAAGAATTAACGGCCGAGGCTTTGGTGTCCAGCCTAATTTATTTTGTTTTAATCATAGTTTTCTCCGTAGTGTTACTATGTGGAGAGGTGACTTTCAAGTCAGTAGTGCATCGATGTTCACTGTGTATGTGGGATGCTTTTGATGACGGTACCAGCGGAATATGTAGCAGGAAATGTATTTGTTATAAAATTGTTGTGAATGCTATGTCGCCGAGAGTGACTTAAAACTCCTGTAAGAATATTTATATGCCCTAATTGTACCACCGCATGTGTGTCGGTGGGCTGAATTTATTGATGTGGACACTGTAGTATCAATACACGGAGAAGTTAATATTTGTTTTAGATCAACGGTACGTCGAATCAAAGTTTATTGTGCTCTATGGGACTTTGGTGAAATTGTGTTCTCCGGGGATTCAATATTGATTTGCTGTGCCTTATGAATCTGCGGTTCTTCTTCTGTGGAGTAATGTGCTTATGAATCTGCGGTTCTTCTTCTGTGGAGTAATGTGCTTATGAATCTGCGGTTCTTCTTCTGTGGAGTACTGTGCTTTATGAATCTGCGATTCTTCTTCTACGGATCGCCGTGCTTTGTGAATCTGCGGTCCTTCTGCTATGGATTACTGTGCCTTGTGAATGTAAATCTGCGGTTCTTCTTCTGAAAGTTCTACGTGATTTATTGTGCTTGTTATGTGGAGATTCTGTTTCTTCTTCTTCATCGCTTGTGTTTGTAAACGGCTGTGCTTATCATGTGGGAACCTTGGTTATCATTCTTTGTCTTCTTTTAGTGTGTAGACTGTGGCTTGGGTTCTGTGGAACCGAGTGTGTTGATTGTATCTGTGAGACATTGTGGACGGCGCCGGCGAGATATGTGAGTGATATCAATATATGTAATATGATATCTGATGATTGAAGTTCCTATGTATTGATATCTTGATCTATATGCTGTGTAGTGACATGTATTAATTTGTACCAATTCACATGAATGTATGTTTTGATGGTTCAGGCAGCATAATTATAAGAAAGGAAATCTAACTCGTGAGTTGCCTGGCTATCCATGTACGTATGGTTTGGATGCGTGTAATAATTATTCCCTACACCCACCCACACCATACGTACATGGATAGCCAGGCAACACACGAGTTAGATTTCTTTTCTTTATAATTATAGCTCCCTGAACCTTCAAAACATACATTAATGTGAATTGGTAAAAATTTAATAATGTCACTACACGAATTTAGATAAGTATAAATACTTTGGAATTTCAATCATCAGATATATTTTTACAATTTTTGATATCATTTCCTATTCGCCGGGCCCCCCCAAATTTTCTCACAGAAAAACAATAAAACAAAACTGGGTTTCCCAACCAAAACCCCAAGCCACAGTTAAACACTAAAAAGAAGACAAAAAAGGATAACCAAGGGTTCCCCCATGTTTAAGGCAAAACCCGTTTACAACAAAAGCGTTGAAGAAGAAAAAACGAATTTTCCACATAAACAAGCAAAAAAAATTTCACTTTAAGACTTTAAGGGAAAAAAACCGCAGATTTACATTCAAAAAGGCACAGTAATCCATAGCAGAAGGAGCAGTTTTCCAAAAAAGCACGGGGGATCCGTGAAGAAGAATCGCAGATTAAAGCACTTTTACCCCACAAAAGAAGGCGCAGTTTTTCCCTTTTAAGGGCACAGAAAATAAAAAATTATTGAACCCCGGGGAGAACAAAAATTTTCCCCAAAAGTAACCTTAGAACCCCAATAAACTTTGTTTCGCGTCCCTTTGGGATTTTAAAAAAAAATTTTTTAAACTTCTCCGGGTTTTGGGAATTTCAGGTTCCACATAAATTAAATTCGCCCACCGACCCCAAATGCGGGGTACAATTAGGCATATAAATATTTTAAACAGGGTTTTAACCACTCTCGGGGACATAGCATTCACAACAATTTTATAACAAAACTTTTCCCCTGCTAAAATTTTCCCGCTGGTACCGTCTTCAAAAGCATCCCATACACAGTGAACATGGATGCATACTGATTGAAAGTCAACCCCTCCCCCCACATAGAAAACCTTACGGAGAAAACTAATGATTAAAACAAATTGAATTAGGCTGGACACCAAAAGCCTCGGCCGTTAATTTTCCCTCCCTCTTTTTCTTGTATTATTATCCTCGTCTTGTGGGTTCCCCTTGTCTTTTTTAAGTTGCCGTAAATAATTTACGTTTAAAGTCACATTTTGAGTTAATCTGCCAAAAAATTTTGGTTTAGTCAGTCGTGGGGTGTGGGTGTGGGGTGGGGTGTGTGTGTGTGTGTTTTTGTGTGTGTGTGTGTGTGGGGTGTGGTGTGTGTGGTGTGTGTGTGTTTTGTGCGTGCGTGTGTGGGGTGCGTGCGTGCGTCCCGTGCTTTGCGTGGTGTGTGGGTTTTTGTGGTTGTGTGTTTTTGGGGTGTGTGTGTGTGTGTGGTGTGTGTGTGTGTGTGTGTGGGTGTGTGTGGTTTGTGGTGGTGTGTTTTGTGTGGTGTGTGGTGTGTGTGGGTGTGGGTGTGTGTGTGTGTGGGGTGTTGCGGGCCCCGGGTTAAGCAAACTGTTTATCAGGGTTTCGTTGCTTCATCATCCGGGCCATTTTTCCCTGAACTGTGTTAAATTTCAAAACGTTTGGGTTACTTTGCCCTTTTTCCCCCCCAGATAAACCACTTTTTAATCCACCCTGTCAGAAAATTCCCCTTTCACTTTTGTGTGATAAAACACAAGCGTTAGTTCAGTATTTTGTTTTGACCGAGACTAGACAAAAATTTTGAATGGAAGCTTTGGGTTTCCCTTCCCACACACACAAACACACACCCACACACCACACACACACACACAAAACACACAACACCCACACCCCAACACACACACACCCCACACCACACAAAATTTTTTCAAATTATTATTTTTTGTACTTTTTCCCCCCACGTCTCCACCCTTTACCCCCCCCCCTCCCTATTTCCTTCCCCCCCTCCCCCCCTTCTTTTTTCCCACCCACTACCTCCCTCCCCCTTTTTTCTGCTGTTTTTCCCTCGTTGTATTTCTTGGGTTTTCATTTTTTTATTATTCAAGTTTCTTTGTTTTGTTTTGTTTGGTTGGTTTTTAAAAAAAGGCGGTTTCTTGCTTTACTTTTTTAATTGGGGAAAAAAAAATTTTTTAAACTTGACTTCCACCCCAACCACACCCCACACACACACACACCCCACACACCCCCACACCCACCCCACACACACACACCCCACCACACACACACACAAACCCCAAAACACCCAAAACAAAAAACCCACACCACAAAGGAATCCCAACCCCGCACCCCTTCCCCCCCCCCCGCTGGGGCATGCCCACAAAACATACAAACACACAAAAAATTAAAAATTTTAAGTTAAGGGTTTCCAAAATTTTTAAATTTCTGCGGGCCCACTTTTAAAATTTTTAAAAGGGGGAAAGCCAAAAAAAAACGTTTTAAAAATAAAAAAAAACCCCCCAAAAAAAACAAACAAAAAAAAACCAAATCTCTTCAGTTTTTAAGTCGCACGCTCAAAAAAATTACAAATAACATCTTCCTTAAAAAAGGCAATGTTTTTTAAAAACCAAAAAAGCCCCTTGAGAAAAAGATGCATACCCCAAAAAAATTTACATCCCCAACGGGGTAAAAAAACCCCAGAAAAAGGGAAAAATTTGAAATTTCAACAAAACCATTGTTTTCAGGCATGGGGTGCGCGCGTGCAGGCGCGCGCGGGGTGTGTTTTGTGTGATATAAAAAAACCCAAAAATTACTTATGGCTCAATTCTTTTGGCTGTTTTTTTAAATTTTCTTAAAAGTCCTAAACACGCCCCCCTTTACGGGCCCCTTGGAGCAAGGGACATCTTTGCCCGAAGATGAAGAAAATCGATTCAAAAACGGGGGCCAAAAACCCAGGCGCACCCTGTTGTCTCAGCCTCCCTCCCCTTTTCATCCCCGTTTCCGAAGAAAAAGGAATCGCGCACGGGGGGAAAAGGGAGAAACCCAGGGGAATGGTCCTTGCTGGCAGGTGCCTCGGGGCCACCCTGCAACGTTTAC
The DNA here is from genome assembly GCA_018398815.1 of Conus ventricosus. Classification (NCBI taxonomy): domain Eukaryota; kingdom Metazoa; phylum Mollusca; class Gastropoda; order Neogastropoda; family Conidae; genus Conus; species Conus ventricosus. The sequence goes on along the minus strand of JAFLJL010017785.1, from coordinate 78,802 downwards.
TGTAATAATCAAAAAACGTTTTGGACAGTTATAGGTCCCAGTCATGTGATGTCTCTCTCTCTTTTCTCTCTCTTTTCTCTCTCTCTCTCTTTTCTTCTCTCTCTCTTCTCTCCTCTCCTCTTCTTCTCTTCCTCTCTCCTCACCACACCACACACACTCACCCCCACACCCCCCCCCCCCCACACACACAAACCCACACCCCACAAACCCTTATTTTTAAAATTTTTTTTAAATTTTTTTTTTTATATAAAATTTTTATATATATATATATATATTTTTTATATATTATATATTTTAATATATTATATATATGAGGAGAAAAAAAGAAAAAAAGGGGAAAGCAGTGATTCGTAAATATTTTTAAGAAAACTGGGCCAGGTTTAAATTTGGAAAATCTTCTTTTTTTGTTTTTTTTTTTCCCTGATGACAGCGCAACACGTTTTGAAAAAAATTTGTAGTTAGTTTTAAGATTCCTCTTTTAACTTTTTTTTTAAACTATTTTATATTTATATATATAAATTTTTTATTTATATATTTTTTATTTTATTTTTTTTATATATATTTATATATATATATTTTTTTATTTTTGTATATATATATATTTATATTATATATATAATATTTATTATAATATATAATATTTATATTTATATTTATATTATAATAAAATATTATATATATATATTTAAAATTTTATTTATATATTTTTATTTTTGGGGGTGTGTGTTTTGTGTGTTTTGTTTTGTGTGTGTGTGGTGTGGTGTGGGGTGTTAAAACCCGGGGTTGTCAGTGGAGGAAGGACTAGGGGGCACACCCCAAAACACATCAAAGTTTCTTACAATTCATTCATATTCATGCATTAAAACATAAAAAACCACTTTTTTAAAGTCCTATAACTTTTTTTAACATAATCATGGAAAGAAACATCAAGCTAAAGGTTAAAAAAAAAAATAAAACTTTTCTCTTTTTCCCTTGAACTTCAAAAAACCCATTTATCTAGTTTCATCTTTAAACAAACCCCGGGTTTTAAAATAGTTTTTTAAATTTCCCCGGGCCCAGGTGATTTTAAAATTTTAGGGAATCACGGGTTTTCCTTTTTTCTTTTTTTTTTCTTTTCTTTTCATTTTCCTTTCCCCAAAACCCCCAGTCAGGGACAAACTGCTGGCATGGTAGGTTGGCCCGCTGGCATGGCGGGTTTGGACTGCTGGGCTGGTCGGGTTTTAGATTGCTAGCACGGGGTCAGGTTGGGCCCGTTTGGCGCTGGTCGGGTTTGGGGGACTGCGGGATGAAAGGGGAAAGTTTGCCGGTATGAGGTCAAAACCCCGGTTCCCCAAGTTTGAACAGTGATTTTCCGACATCGATTCTGTTCTCCTTTCTTTCTTCCTGCTTTTAACCCCAGTGCACTCTCTTCTCTTTTTTTGTCTGCTCTATCAAATGGCCTTGGTTGTTTTTCTTTTTCTTTTTCTTTTTTCTTTTTTTTTCTCTTCATAAAGTTAGCAACCTCTCTCTCAATATCCCCTTAGCCCTTTCCCTTTGGCAAAACTCTATCTGGTGCTAATGCTTAAAACTGGGTTCTTTTTCACTCCCTCCTCCCCATCTCTTGCTTTTTCTCGGGGCGGGCCTACCCCAAAACCCTTTTCCCCTCTCTCTCTCCTTTTTTTCGTTCTCCTTTCTCTCACCCCCCTCACTTACTTATTCTAACCCTTTTTTTTGAAAGGTTGGGGTCCCCATTGGTCTTTTTTTTTCCCCCCTTGTGGGGGGGTTTTCCTCCCTTCTAATTCCTTTGGGGACATGCGACTCAAAAAAGTCACATCTTCCGGCCCTTGCCTTTTTGTGGTGGTTTCAATGGGTCATTTAATTTTTTTTGCTTTTTTGGCGTCATTACTTTTCCTTGCGGGACTTTTGATTCAGGGCAGTTGTTCTGCTTGCCGGGGCCGGGAAGTTTTTGTGTGGCTAATGCAGTGTTTAAGCGTAAGTGGTGCCAAAACCCCACTTCCCCCGTCGGAAAAAGGCCGTGTCAGTCCCCCTTTCCTTATTTCTTCGGCCTGCCGTCCCAAGAAGTTAAGTCTTTTTCCCTCTGTCTCGCCTTCTCTTTCCCTTTTTGTGTTAAGAAGCTTTGTGTTTCCCTTCTTTGTTTTTTTGGGTTTGGGGATTGCGCGCTTCCCCCTTTTTCTTTTTTAAAACCGGTGGGGCTTTTTTTTCTTTTGGTGTGCTTTATTCTTTTGTTTAACCACGCCTTTCCTCGCCTTTGGGGCCTTTTTGTCTGGGGCACTCACGAAATCCCCTTTCCCGCTCTTTTCGATCTTCGAAAGTGGGAAAACTCCATCGCCCGGGGTTTCCCCTTTTCCCCTTTTTGGGCCCTTTTTCGGCCCCTTGTTAAAACGAATTTGTCCCTTCTCCTTCCTTTTCAGACTCCCGATTCGCCAAAACTTGCAGGGCCTTTCCAATCGGTTGCATTTCTTGCCGGTCGTTCCGCCATTTTGTTTCGCCCGGCCCAAAAACCGCGTCATTTTAGTTTGCCTTCCTCGATCTAAACTGGATCTCTTTAAACATTTATCCCTTTTCGTTTTCTCTCCGAGGTTTTTTTGGGGCTCTTTATACCCCTCGATCCCCCCCTTTTGTCCCCCCCTTTGCGTTTCGTGCGTTTGTGTTTGTTCCCCCCAAACCAGTGCCCAACATGGGAAGGACAAAAAAGGCCGAGGCGCCCCAATTTCTTCGGCAGTCGCTCTCTACCCCGGAGGGGGCGCGGCGTTTCCCAAAGGGCAAACCGCTCCGCCACGATGAGCGTTACGGTCAGTGTAGGGAGGGTTCCCGCCAGGGGGGCGCGCGACCCTTTATTCCGAAATTTCCCCCCTACCCGGGCCGGGAAACCCCGATGTTTCCCCTCAAAAATCCAACTGTCGGCCCAGGGCGGATGGAACAATTTTTGGAAGGGGCAAATTTCCCCGTTTTTCATTTGCTTCTTTCCCTAAGCCAAATTTCCAAAGGGGGGAAGGGGTACCTAAAAAAAACCGGCCCCTTCTAAATTTTCCCGTTCCCCCACTGGTTCGCCCCGGGTTTGACTTCGACCGGTAAGGGCCCCCCTCCCCATCATGCCGCGTCCGGGGTTCTTCCCGGCCCCCCGGGGACCCTTGCCGGGACCCGGACCGGCCGGGGGGGCGCTGCGGGCGGGAAAAACCACCGCACGTCACCAGAAACTATTGAGACTCTTGGGCGCCCGCACCTCCCCCATAAGTCACCCGTCTCATCACGCTTCCCCAACCCTGTCCGGGGTTTGCGACGACCCGGGGCACGGGAGCGTAAACACTCCGGTGGAGGGACTTTGGCCAGTTTTGGTGGAACCCCCCCCCTGGCCCCAATCCCCGGGGCGGTAGCCCGGCTCGCTAGCTCGGGATTGGCCCTCACCCCCGACGGTCGAACCCACCGATCGTTTTGTCTCAAACTCCCCCGGGGTAAAGGGGGTTTGGGGGCCGATTTTCTGCTCCCCTTTTTGGGCAAAAATCCGCGGTTCCCCTTACTCCGGGGGGGTAGGATTTGGCCCGCGGGGCCAGGGGGTAAACCCTTTTTTCCCCTTTGGGTCTTACGCTTCGTCCCCAGCCCCTCCCCGTCCGCTACCACACGGGCCCGGAGGCTCGGCGTTTAAAAAACATCACCGCCCCTCTGCCAAGCGGGGGCCGGCGGGACCCCCACCCGGGGAAAATGCAGGAGGCGTGGCTCTCCCTGGGGGTTTCAAAGGGGTTTCCCGGGGGCCCGAGGAGATCTGCCCTGGGCCCCCCCAGCCCCCCCCCCTTTTTCCCCGGGGGGGCCGGTTGGGGTTTTATTCCCCCCGGAAGAATCGGGGGGCCCTTTGTCTGACTCTTCCCCCCGACTCCATCTTTTGGTTTATATGTGGGTTCCCGGGCCCCCCGAGCTGGATGAAACCCGGGCCCCCTTTTTCTCGGGCGCTGTCCGTTTGGCAAAATCCCTTGTTTTCAACCCCCCGATTTTCGGAAACCCCCGGGGAGCCCTCCTCGTTTTCCCTTTTCCCTTTCCCAAAGAGTTCACGCTCCCAAAGCACCCCTGACCTGGTTCTGAAGGTTTGGGCCCCGAACTTCCCCTTCACGAACCTATGACCCCCAACTGGAGGGGGGGTTTTAGGATTTCCTCCCCCCGTCTGGGGGGCCTTTCCCCTTTTGGGGGAGGGGGGGGGCCCTGGTTTGTTGTTAGGGAAACCCTCCCTCTAACAAAAATCTTCGCCCTTTTTCCCGTTTCCCCTGCGTCACACCCCCTACCCCAGCGATCACGGCCCAAGGGTTGCCGCCCCCCAGACCCCTCACTCCCTTTTTTTTTTCGATGGCCCCCTTTTCGCCGGGGTGAAAAAGCCGTTCCCCCCCGGCGATTTTTATTTTTCAGGCCCCCCCGCCCGGCCCCCAGTAGGAGTATTCCTCAAGGATCGCGTCAGGGGCCCCCCATGTCTTTTCTCTTTTTCTGCCAATCCCGGGCCCCAGGGGATTGCCATTTCCCCGGCTGGGCCCCAGGGGCCCTCCCCAACCGCCCCCCCCCCCACTTTCCCCCTCTCTTTCTATCAAAACCCCGATTTTTGGATGGGGGCAGAATCGCCCGGGTGGCATTCGCACACCCGCGGGGCCTTGGCCCCCATTGACATGTTCCTACAGCGAGCTTTAGGAAAACCCGGCCCCAAAAGGGGGGGAGGCATTGGGCTCCGGGTTTTCAGACCCGGGGCGGGCCCCTTTAGGCAGGCCCCCGCCCGGTTTTTTAAGAACCCCCTTATGGTTTTTTGTCAAAAAGATAGCGCACCCCCTTGGGGCTGCGGGGGCGCACAGCCCGGAGTCCCTTTAACTGCCTTCTGGGAGGGGGAGAATGCCTTGCTTTCCGGGCCATCTCTCCCCGGGGTCCCCAAAGGGGGCCTTTCGGCATTCTGGGTCCCGGGCGTCGCTTTTCGGGGGACTATTCCCCTGCCCCCCCCCCCCGGTTTATTAAACCCCTGCCGTCGGGGGGAGCGCAAAACAGGCCGCTTCTTTTGCCCCCACAAACCCTGTCGCATCGGGCCCCTTTTAGGACCATTCTTTCGTCGGGGCCCTTCCCCCAGCCCGACCCCAGCCCTACCCCCAACGCGTCCCCCAAGGCCCGCCCCAAAAAAAACCCCACGCCCAAACCAAAAAAACCCCCAGAAATTTTTGGGGTTTGGCCCAAAGGCCCCGGCCCCGGAGGTGACTAGCGGAACCCCCTTCCCCAGCGGCGGGGGAAATGTCAGTCTTCCCGAAACACCTCGGCCCCCCCGGCCCCCCCCGGCAGGCCCCGTCTGTCCCCGGCCCCTGCCCACCCGTGGGGGCGCATGGGTTCAACCCTGGGGGGTTTTTGGTTTTGAAGGGGGGGGTTCCGTCTACCCTGGGGAAAACGAACCCTACCCCTTTTGTCCCCCCCTCCTCCCTTTTCCCCCGGCGACCCCCTCCGCCCCGGCGGAGGCCCTTGCCTGGAAAGAGGGGCTTCTCCGGAAGGGCGCCAAACACCGAGGTAACCCCAAACCCCCCCGGGGTTTTTCTCTCGTCTCTTTCTTGTTTCCCCAAAGGGCCCCCCCGGGGGGTGGAAAAGGGCCCTCCTCGACCCTTTTCCCCTTCAAAGATTCCCCAAGGGGCCAAAACCCGATTTCAAGTTTGGGGGAACCCCCGGGCCCCGATCAGGGGGCTCCATCCTCCATCTGGACCGGGAACCTCTATTGATCTGAAAGATGTTACTTTCGGTTTTCATCCCCCCCATTTCCCCCAAAAACGATACCTTCGTTTTTGTCTGGCGGGGCCGGGTGTTTCAATTCAAGGCCTTCCCATTCGGACCTTTTCCCTGGCTCCCCTTTTTTTCCCCCAAGGGGTCAAGGAGGTTTGGGCCCCCCTTTCCAGGGCGGGGGGACATTTTTGCCCCCCTTGTTACCTCGCGACTGGTCGTCTTGGTCCCCTCAGGCCCCGCCCTTTTTACACCTCCAAGCTATTTATCTTTGGGTCCTCTTTTGGGGTTGTCCAACCCCTCAAAATTTGGGGCTTTTCGCCCAGTCAAACAATTTTACCTTCTGGGCAAAGGTTCGACACCACCCCCATGGTAAATCTCCCCGACCCCGGAAAAGGTCCCCCTTTGTAGGGATTTATTTTCCCCCCTTTACCCTCCCCCCCTCACTTCGGCCCAAAGGGCACTTTCCTCCCCCTTGGGGGTGTTGGGAGGGCCCTGTCTCCCCCATTTTCCCCCCAGGCCGAGTTCCAAAAACGACGCTTTAGAGGGAGTTTTCCCCCGTCGTTGGGCCCGGACCCAAAGGGGCAGCCCGGAACCAGACCATCCCCCCAGGGCCTTGGTTTTGTTTGGGCCACGGAAGGGTGGGCAGCCCTTTCCCCCTTGCCCGGAGTTCCCATCTCCCCCCCGTCCCAGGCCCTGGGAAATTTTCACGGACGCCTCCAATCGGGTGGGGGGCCCTCTTTGGGGAGCAGGGCACGCCTCGGGGGTTTGGGGGTCCCCCTGATGCTCGTCTTCACTCAAAATCTTGGAACTGGAGGGGGTTTAGGTCGCCCCCCTCCCAATTTCCCGTCCTTTTTTCGGGCCCCCCGTTTTTTTCTCCCTTTTACAGCACCCCTTCGGTAGCTTGTTTCTTTAACAAAGGGGGGGGGGGGGGGAATCCATCGGGCCCCCTCCCCCCGTTTAAAAGGCCCTCCTCCGCTTGGTTTTCAACGCAGGGGGTCACCCCTTCGCCCGAGAAACTTAAACGGGGGCTCACAACTCCTGGCAGCTCTCTCGCCCTCCAAGTCTGTCCCCCAAAACCGGGAAAGGAAACTCAGCCCGGGTTTCCCTTTCAACCGTGTGGGAAAATTGGTTCAGAAAACCCAAAGAAACGAAACCCGTTTGCCCCCGGTTTTAACCATCGTTGCCGTGTATGTGTCCCCGGTCCCGGACCCCCCCGGGGGTTCGCCCTCGAACCCCCCTGTCCCTTTCCCCGGTCCGGCCCCATAGCTTACGCCTTCCCCCCCCTTCCCGATCCTCCAAAAAGGGTTGGGCGGGGAAAGGGGAGACTCGAGGACCCCGGGGCCCTTTTCATTGGGCCCATGGGGGCCAATCAGTCCTGGTTTCCCGGGGCCTCAAGTCCACCCCAACCCAACCCCCCCCTTTTCCAAATTTAAACACCGGGGGACATGCTCAGGCAACCCCGTTTTGGGCCCCCCTCACGCCAATCCCCAGATTCCTTTACCTCCACGCCCCGGGGTTCTTTTGGGCAGCCCGGCTTTTGGGGAAAATCCAAAAACCTCCTCTCGAAAAGGGGCAAAAGGGCCCGTTCGTTTCCCCAAACCCCCCTCCCTTTGCCGGGGGGCCCCTAGGGAAATCTGAGGGGCCTAGCCATGTTTCCCCTCGCAGAGCTAGCCAGAGTCCCTTTACGATTGCGATGGGGGGAAATGGGTCCCCATGGTTTCAAAGACAATTCTGTCCCTCCAAAAAGCCCCCCCAACCCCATTTAAATAGGGGAAAAATTTCCCGGTTCCCCCCTTAACCTCTCTGCTAGCTCCATCCCGGGGGTACAGGTCGGGCCCCTGCCGGGCCATCCCCCAAATTTGGGGGGACCTTCCTTTGAGAATGATTTCCTTTCAGGAGAGTTTCCAGAGGGGCTTTCTTCGGGAGGCCCCCAAACCCCCGACGTGTTCCCCTTTGGGACCTCTTCACTGTTCTTTTCGGGCCTCCCAAAAAACCCCCCTTTTAGCCCTTTTTCCTTCCCTTCTTTCGACCTTCTGGCTATGAAGGGTAACCCTTTTTTTCCTCGCCCTCACTTCCGCCAAAACGGGGGAGGCGAGACCCTGCCCTTAGGGGGACCCCAGGACATTGCCTTCCCCAAGAGACGGCTCCCTCTCTCTTTTAAAAATTCCTTCCCCAGTTCCTAGGTAAAAAAAAGGAAAACCCGGGAGTCCCCCCCTTTTTTCGTCATCCCCGCTGGTGGAACACTAGGGGGGAAACCCCCTTGGACATAGCCCCTTTTGCCCCTCTGATGTCCCAAACACAATTTTTTAAAGCTCGCCCCCCAGGGGGGGTTTCACAAAGGTCTTCTTATTTCCTTTAACCCCGGGAACACGAAGACATCTCAGCTGGACTGTCTCTGGTGGCTCTCCAAGTTTGGGCAGGGAAAAAAACCCCATTTTCCCCGGGATCCGAGGACCTCCCCCTCTTGTCCCCCGGGCCCCTGAGGTCAGACGCTGGCCACTTGGCAGGGATTTCCCGCCTCTGTTTCCCCTGCGCCACCCCCTGGGGGGCAGGGCCTTTTTGGCCCTCGGGAATCCCCCTTTATAAAATTTTATTTGAGGGACATCCGCAAGGCAGGGCTGATGGTTCTTTTGGGTTTTCCCTTTTTGGGGGGGCTAATGCTTCCCTATGGGTAACCCCAGGGAAAACCCCTAGGGCCCTCGCCCTCTCCTTTTTACCCCCCTTGGGAAATTTTGCTTTTGGCTGCCCTGGTTTCAGTTTAGACGCCAAAATGGGGGTTTGTTTTCTATTTTTCCCCGTTTGGTGTATTTCTTTCCTTTTCGACTTAATGCCCGCCCTGCCCCCCAATTGCGCCCAAAGGGTTTGGGGTTACCTTGCGCGCAGGCCTCGTTGAAAGGGGGGGTATGGGAGACTGAATTGGCTTCTTTCGACGGGGGAAGTTTGGGGTTTGGGCCCCCACGTGGGAATGGTTTTTCACTGCATTACCACACCAAAAAATTCGGCCCCGGCAGAGCGACTAACTGCCCTGAATGCTATTGTCCCGACATGGTAAGTAAAAATAGCCAAAACGGGAAATTTAATACAAACTCCCTTTTTTCACCCCCAAAACAACCAAAAACCCTTCCCCCCCCCTACTTCAACCCGGCCCCAAAGTCTGGCTTAACTGTGGGCCCCTGGTCCAAATTGGGTGGGCTCAGTTTTGACCCCCGGCGTAAAAGGGTCCCTCGGGGCCCGACCTATTTAGACGTCGGTCAGCCATCATTTCTGTCTGCCGTTCCCCAAGAGCAAAAAAATAGCCTCCCCGCTTTGCCTAATTTGGGTGGGGCGAGCATGAAGTCGTTCCCGGGCCCGGCGCCAGGATGTTTTCGTTTGGAATTAGGTCCAATTTAAAAAGGCTGGCGACCTTGACCCCGATTTCGGTTTTTTCTTTTTTTTGTCCGTGACAATTTTTCCCCCCTTTCAAAAGGACTATGTCAGCATTTTTTCCAAAAAACGGTTTCAAAAAAAGACAAAACCAATGGTTATCGTTGACATGCGTTTTTGCCTTATTTCCCAAATTTATTTTCTGATAACCTCTGTGGCCCTATGAATTCCCTACTTGCGGTTTTTTCCCCTTTTTTCTCTTCCCCAAATTTTTATGAAAAGCACATTTTTTTTTGGCCGATCCCCCAAAACCTCACTGGGAAACCCATCCTCACTTAAACGCAAACAGTGATACACCCCAAGCAAAAGGGACGCTCCAAACATAATTTCCCTTTTCTTTAACAAGTTCACCGTATGAACCTTTGCCAAATGGGAAAAAGGGAACCCCTATTTACTCAATCTCCTGTAATTTAAAAACCTTTTTATTTTCAAAGTTGCTTTTGCCCCCCGGATTGCTGGGCTTTCCCCTGAGCGCAGCTTGCTAGTCTAAAACGAAATTAAAAAAGTCAGCTCCCCAAAATTCTGTCGACCCGGAATGTACCAACCCCTCTCCGTAGGGCTGCGTGCCTTTCCCAACGCAGCAACCCCCTTTTTTTTCAGTGCTCCCCCTGCAAAGGGAAATTGGGGTGGTTGAAGATTTAGTCTCTTTCCCCGAACTCTTTCCCATACAAGTATTTTGTTTTAAAGTCCTTTCCCGCCCAGTGCCTTTGTGACACAAGCTCCCAAACTCCCCACATTTACTTTTCTTGCCCCTTTGAAGCCTTGAGACGCCAGACGTGCCCAGTCGATAGTCCGGTTGAGGTCCAGGACAAGGGACCAGCGAGGTCACTGCAGCAGCTGTTAACTTTGCTTACTAACCGGATGAGGATCTAGCAAGGCCGGGATCGGGAATTCGAAAGAAAGAGAGAAAGAAAAAAGTAATGTACAAGTTCTCTTGCTGTCTTAGGTACCCTTGCTTCCGATACGTCGGGTACCTTCTGTTAATAGCTCGAGCTCTGGAAAGCCGTTGACATTCTGTTTTTTATAAATTTGTTGTAATGCTTTTGTTTCGTGGAAATTCTGATTGGAAAAACGTCCTTCGAATTGCCGTCCATCTTATTGAATTATCTTCGAAAAAAAAAAGTTGTTTAATTTGCTGTCTGTCACTTTTTCTCATCTTTGAAAATGTCATCTAATTTACTATCAGGTTCTGTCATCTTACAAAGATGTCTCTGATTTACCATCTGTAACTTCCTGTCATTCTAGAAAAATGCCCTCTGATTAACTGCCATGACTTGATATTATATATAAAAAAACCTCAGTTTACCGTCTGTGACGTCGTGTAATCTTAACGAAATATCCTTTATTAATTTTACTGCATATATCACGATCTGTCATCCTAGAAATCATGTCCTTTTTCATTCTTGTCAGTTAATAACTTGATCTTAGTATTATTTGTGTCCTTCAATTTACTTTGATGTCATGTCACTCAGAAACCTAAATTCTGAAAATTACAGTTTATATTACATAATATTATTCCAGAAAAAAGTCCATAGAATGACTGATTACGTTATCTTAGAAAAATAACTTCATTCAGATTACACCCAACCATATTGAGACTGGAAATCCACAGCGAACTATGGGTGATAGATAAGTGGAATTATTCTGTGACAAAGAAAAATTTTCCACCAAGTGCAGCATGAAGATCCACAGGATGAAAAAAGACTGTGTGAAGACTCCATTGAATGGATAACAGTGCAATGCATCAGCGGGTAAGATGTCGGAAACGATGGCCACGATTCAAACCATAGTGCAAAGGACATCCATGCTACTTATTCAGATGAACAATTTATAGAGGGTTTCGATGCCAAAGGCCAGAAACTCAGCTTGCAATTAGTAAATGTAAAAGAGTTGTGGGAAGAATTAGATGGGGGGGGGGGGGGGGGGGATGACTGCGCTGATAATAAACGAAGCAGTGATACAATACTGTGCACAACGCCGCCAAAATGTCGGCTGATGATTGCTGTATGATGTCATGGTTGTAAGTCCTGATGGTGATAACAGTAGGAGTAGCGATGCGCACTGGTGCTCTGTCGACATTGTGAAGAGGTTGCCGTGGGGACGGGTTACAGTTGAGGTCCTCCGCTTTTTTATGTCGCCGGCCGTCGCACACTTTTGACAGGGTATCCGTACTCCATCCACCCCAAACTAATCCACCCTGTTTGCAATGGTGCACAGTCGTTTTTCTGCCATTTTTCCCACACTTCACGACCCTCCCATCCCACCCCCCAGCCCCCCTCCTTTCTCTCTCTTTCTCTCTTTCAGTTTCGTTTCTTTTTTTTTAAATCATAAACATCCATTCTTTCCATATCACCAAGTTCCTTTTATTTACATCCTTTATTCATTTTTTGATGGATTAATGCATTTATTCAGTTATTTTGTCTACTAGATAGTATCATTAGTATCATTGTTGTTATTGGTAGTAGCAGTGGTAATAGTAGTAGTAGCAGTGGTAGTAGTGGCAGCAGCAGAAGCTGTAGTCATTAGTAGTATTTGTAGCAGTAGTCACGCAGCAGCGCAGCACTAGTAGTAGTAGTAGTATTAATAGATTCTCGTTCTTTTATCATTTATCAATTTATTTGTGACTTATATTTGTGACAGTCGGTCTGTCACATTTTGGCGGTTCCTCTGCCCCCCTCTGGGCCTCAACAGGGAGGGGAGGGAACAGTTGGTGCGGTTTAAAAATACGTTGCTTCATGATGGTCGGGAACCTAAGTCTTTCTAGTCACTGTCTGCAGTGCTTGCTCTGACAGCGTTCTGACCAACTCGACCACAGCCGGGTTTCCCTGCCTTGACCAAATCATGAAGAGGACTCGTGAATTTTTTTTGTTTTTTTTATTTTTTTTTTTTTTTTTTCTGAGAAATTTGGTACAAATTCCCTGTCGACAATAAACTTAGCAGACTCCTGACTTCTGTCTGGGTCTTTGTCTCTTTGAATTTTTTTTTTTTTTTTTCCCATCATCTTCTCCCTCCTTTCCCTTTTCGGGGAGCGGGTCTTCTTCTCTTGTTTGGGTCGGGTGGGTCGGTCGGGTCGGCTCGGCTCGGCTCGGATCGGCTCGGCTCGGATCGGCTCGGCTCGGCTCGGCCTGGCCCGGCCCGACCCGACCGACCCGACCCGACCCGACCCGAACCGGACCGACCTGACCGACCCAACCCCCCCCACCCATCCCCTCCACCCACTCATCCACCCATCACCCACCACTGAGGCAACCGACCATGAAACCCACTGACTACCACCAATCAATCACCGTCTACTCTCTGACCGACGGACCACCCACCGACTCGCCGACCAAACCCAGCATGCCAGCCCAGGTAGGCGAGCCGAGCCGAGAGTCAAGAGCCAAGTGCCGAGCCGTGGCCGATGCCAGGGCAAGCCAAGCTAGCCCACCCACTGACCCACCGACACACCCATCGACCGACCGACCACCCGCCGACTCGCCACAACCCACAATCGACCCACTGACTCAAAGACCCACCGATTAAGACAACCCCCCTATCTATAAATCTATGAAACCTATCTCTATGATACATCTAGGATCTAATTCTATCTGGTCAGAGAGAGCTGTGGAGACGAGTGAGAGAGAGAGTGAGTGAGAGAGAGAGACAGACAGACAGAAGAAGGACAGACAGGCAGACTGAGAGGCGGGCCAGACTGAGAGACGGGCAGGACTGACAGACAGACAGATGGACACAAGTCTATGCGGACAATCATACACAGACAGCATAGGCGCTGGCAGGCAGGCAGGAGGCGAGACAACACACCGAGACCCAAAGAGATAAGAGACTCGCAGGAGAGAAGCAGACAGGGCAGGCAAGCAGACAGACAGCAGGCAGGCAGACGAAGATAGGTTCAACGGTTGCTTTTGTTTCAGTATCGGAGAGATCACATCTAGGCAATAAGGGCGTTGTTACACATAAGTTTATAAAGCTTGAGCGTAGAATGAATAGGATCTCTCCTCTTAAGATGTCTTTTTTTTTGTATATTACCTTTTTAGGAAGGGAGAGGGTGGAATGGGGGTGGGGGGTTGGGGTAGTGGGTGAGTGGGTCTGTCTTAACCGGGGCAACCCATTCGGCTATTTTGATGGAAAAAGATTGGTTCACGTATCTGATTACGTTGAAATGTACGATGCTAAAAAAGACAGCGATTGACCACAACCGTTGCTGACAAACCCATTACCAAAGGTCATTTCAAATGTAGTGGAGAGAGAGAGAGAGAGAGAGGAGAGAGAGAGAGAGAGAGAGAGAGAGAGAGAGAGAGAGAGAATGAATTGTTGGAATCGTAATCTCAAAACTCTCTTCCTACATTCTGAACAGTGCCTTTGTGACACAAGCTCCCAAACTCCCACCCACATCTTCATCTTGCCCATCCTTTGAAGCCTTGAGGGGATCGCCAGACGTGGCCCAGTCGATAGTCTGGTTGAGGTCCAGGACAAGGACCAGCGAGATCACTGCAAGCAGCGGTTAACTTTGCCGTACTAACCGGAATTGAGGTATCTCTTAGCAAGGCCGGGATCCGGGAATTCGATAAGGAAGAGAGGAAAGAAAAAGTAATGTACAAGTTCTCTTGCTTGTCTTAGGTACTTGCTTCCATTACGTCGGGTACCTTCTTGCGCTAATAGCTCGGCTTCTGGAAAGCGTTGGACATCTGTTTTTTATTAAATTTGTTGCTAATGCTTTTGTTCGTGGAAATTACTGATTGAAAACGGCCTTCGGAATTGCCGTCCATCTATTGAATTATCTTCGAATAAAAAAAACGTTCTTTAATTTGCTGTCTGTCACATTTTCTCATCTTGATATATGTCATTAATTTACTATAGGTTCTGTCATCTTTCAAAGATGTCCTCTGATTTACCATCCCTTGTAACTTCCTGTCATTCTAGAAATGCCTCTGGAATAACTGCCCATGACTTGATAATTATATATAAAACAACCTCTGTTACCGTCTGTGGACGTTGTGTAATCTTAACGAAATATCCTTTATTTATTTTTCTGCATATATCACAGATCTGTTCATCCTAGAAATCTGCCTTTTTATTTTGTCAGTCATCAACTTGATCTAGTATTATTGTGTCCTTCAATTTGACTTGATGTCATGTCACCTCAGAAACCTAAATTTCATGTAATTCTTACAGTTAATATTACCATAATATTATTCCCAGAAAAAGTCCATAGAATGACTGATTAACACATTTACGATATCTTAGAAATATAACTTCATTCAGCTTACACCCAACCATATTGAGACTGGAATCACAGCGAACTATGGGTGATAAAATAAGTGGAATTTATTCTGTGACAAAGTAAATTTTCCACCCAAGCGCAGCATGGAAGATCCAAAGGATGAAAAAAAGGACTGTGATGATCCATTTGAAATGGATATCAGTGCAATGCATCAGAGGGTAAGATGTCAGAAAACGATGGCCAGATTCAAACCATAAGTGCAAAGGACATCCATGTACTTTTTCTGATGAACAATTTTTAGAGGGTTTCGAGCAAAGGCCAGAAACTCAGCTTGCACTAGTAAAAATGTATGAATTGTGGAAGATTTAGATGCGGGGGACTGGTGGGGGGGGGGAATGACTGCGCTGTAATAAAAACCGAAGCAGTGATACAATACTGTGCACAACGCGCCAAAATGTCGGCTGATGATGCTGTATGATGTCATGGTGGTAAGTCCTGATGGTGATAACAGTAGGAGTAGCGGAGGCGCACTGGGGGCTCTGTCGCGGTTGTGAAGAGTTGCCGTGGGACGGGGTACAGTTTAGGTCTCCGCTTTTTTAATGTCGCGGCGTCTGCTCACTTTTGACAGGGTATCCCGTACCTCCATCCACCCAAAAACTATCCACCCTGTTTGCAATGGTGCACCAGTCGTTTTTCTGCCATTTTCCACACTTCCACGACCGTCCCCATCCCACCTCCTGACCCTCCCCCCCTTTCCATCCCCACTTTTCTCTCTTTCAGTTTCGTTCCCCCTTTTTTTTAAATCCATCAACATCCCATTTTCATATCACCAAGTTCTTTTATTTACATCCTTTATTCATTTTTTGATGGCATAACATCATACATCTAACACATATTTTGTCTAAAGCTTGTTCATTAGTATCATTGTGTTATTGTAGTAGCAGTGTAATAGTAGTAGTAGACAGTGGTAGTGGAGGCAGCGTAGATGCTGTAGTCATAGTTAGTATTTGTAGCATTAGTCACAGCAGCAGCAAGCAGCCTAGTAGTAGTAGTAGTATAATGATTCTCGTTCTTTTTCAGTTATCAATTAATATTAACTGTTTTTGTGACAGTCGGTCTGTCATCATACTTTGTTGGTGTCTTCTAAAACTCCATGGCTTCCTCAACAGGTGAGTGGCCAGTTGAGGACACTGTTGGAATCAAGCGGATTTTCCGCGCGAAGCTTCCTTTCTGCCCACTGCTGCACTTCAACACGGCCAAAGACAAGCGAAAAACCCACGTGGTGCGGCTTGACGCGCTGTGTGTGTTGGTGTACGCGTGCGCACGCGCTAGTGTGTAGTGTGTGCGCGCTTGTGTGTGTGTGTGGTGTGTGTGTCGTGTGTGTGTGTGTGTGTGTGGTGTTGTGTGTGTGTGTGTGTGTGTGTGAGCTGATTAAGCATGCACGCACGCACGCTTAGCGCGCGTGTGTGTGTGTGTGTGGATCTTAAAAGTCTTAGATGGGTAAAATCAGAGTATTGTATGAAACGAGTGAGGATAGGAGTGGGGGTTGAGGGAGATTTGGTGCCCAGCCGAGACCTAAAATAACGAAGGTTCCTTCAGCAAAAACTTGATGCATTCAGTACAAAAGATTCTCTCTCTATCTCTCTCTCTATCTCTCTCTCTCTCTCTCTCTCTCTTCCTACTTCTCTCTTCCTCTCTCTCTCTCTCTCTCACTCTCTTCAACACAAATAAGAAAACTCCATGAAAAACCAAGAAGAGATAAAAAGCTAGTAGTAACTGTGTTTGCCCAGACATTGCCTCAGTTTCGTGAAACAGTGAATGCTCACGAGCTTCCATCCACAATGTGGTGGTAGCAACAACAACACCTTTGAAACAAACCTATGGATGATATGCAAGATGAAATGGACAGACTGGAGAGTTTCTCCAGACGCAATAAATGTAAACCGTTTGGCAATTCCAGAGTTAGATGACAGAAATGAATGCTGTGAGGAAATTGTTAAGTGGAATGTTGTTAAAACCATGCCTGATCAATGCTGGACTATGATGTCGTGGAGCGGGTCACAGGACTGGCAGACTCGATTCCTCAGGGTAGCAGTCCCCGCCCCCCCCCCCCCCCCCCACTGCCCTCATAGCAGGTTTCAGAGGTGGGGCAACATGATGCGTGTGACGAGGGCACACTGCGCGACCTCGATGCAGGGGGGTGGGGAAGACGGACTGCGCTCACCAGGGACCTGACCAGGCGGGTATCAGTGGACAGCTGAGAGACGAGGGCGAAACTCGAGCTTCTCACGAGGGCATGCTCCATGTCCATCAATCCGGCCCATGCTGCACCAGGTGGCGATGACCTGTCTTCTTACCACACAACTCAGAATTCCACAGCCGCCTGTTGGACCGTCGCATTCCAGCCGCCGGGATCAGCCAACCTGCGAGGTAGGAATTCGAGTGACGTCAGAGATAACCCAGTGCTTTGCGGACAACGAGACGTGAACGCAGCGCACCAAGCGATGAGCGAGCCAGCAGCAAGCCGAAGAACGCGTCAACTGTTGCGAGCGAAACGCCATCCATGCGTGTTATTGGGGACAGAGGACCGTGGCGTGTCGGCACGGAAACCGAACACAACAAGGCTAGGGGTGAGGCCAATGCTTGGTAAACGTTACACGAAACACAGTGGAACCGGGCATGATAATGACCACTGTCAAAACATTTTTACACACTCTCAGATGAAGAAGGCAACAAGTACTCGACGCATCTATGAAAATAACAGCGTAGGTTTTATTAACTCTTTAAAATCTTAGTATCTTTTTTTGGTGTGGAATATTGAAGGTCTACCAAACACAATATCTAATCATGACTTCTGATTATAATACTCATTTTGATATTGTTGTTTATTGAGTTATTCACGTTTCCTACTTTTGATTTCAGTGTTCATTTTTTATTTTTTGTGTGTTTCATTCACCAGCAGTCAAACTGTCCAGGGATGTGAGAGAGGGTGGGGGGGGGGCTGCAATATCATGTGGTGAAAAAAAAATCGTAATTTCATTTAGTGTTTGACATTAAGACAGGAGTTGATTATGTATTTTGTTTTGGAATTAGTAAAACGCTGTTGGCCTGTGAGATAGATGTGATGTTCATTGGAATGCATAATCACCCAGTGATAGTCTATATTACGAGAAATGAAGTAGGACGTACGGTGGGAGAACTTGAACGTTTCTTGCTATCTCTCATTGAATCAGAGAGGTTGTGTTTTATGTGATTGGTGGTGATATGAATGCCAGAATGGCGAATGGCTCTGGAAGCCGGCGTACACTTTGAAGATATTCGTGAATGATTAGGAAGAATCTTTGTTTCTAATGAAGTCTGATGATTTAACAACTAATGGTTTTGTGTAAGCAGTCTGACGGACTTATGCACAGCTTTGCAACTTTTGCCGATGATAGGTCTGATTCGGGAAATGTTTGATTATTTCACTATACTGCATTTTCTAAGGCCGGGTGTCGTATATAATACTGTCGCCGTGGAATTGTATCGCAGCGACAGCATTTCACGTGAAATACTGTTGCAGCGACAATATTTGCTGCGAAAAAATGTCGCGCGGACAACTTTTCACGAAAATGTCTATAAGAATAGTGTAGCTGTCCATTAAAATGCAGTATTTCCCGGGACATACTTCGCTTCGACACGTTTTATGAGCGACAGTCTTTTATACGACACCGGCAACAGCGTTTCACTGCTTCATACCTTTTGTTCTCCCCTGATGTTTTGCCTTTTATGGCATAAATTAAAGTATTGCCACCCGTGTAGAAACAATTACATGCCGGTTAAACTTCTAATGACTAGAAATGATTCCACATGATGTGAAAAAGAAATCGAGGAAACCAGTAAGAAATCAATAAAGGGTCCAACGAAGGAAAAATGTTTTCCGTGCACACATAGCTTCAGAAGCTATAGTGACGATTCTGAAGAGGCAATGCGTTTAAACAGACAGCCGATGTTGGATCAGCACTAGCGAAGTTCACCGAATTTTTGCATCAAGCAGTGACTGGCCCATGCGGAACCCCCCCCCCCGATGACGGATTGGAGGGAAAAGCTTGAAGCGCAGAAGCATTGGGTTGATCAAAGAGTGTCGTTCACCAAAAATGCGAGGCTAGGAGAGTGCGGGGGAAGGGGGTAGGTCGGATTTAAACGCATCGAAAAAAAGAGAGCACGTGAGACTATATTCGGGCATACGATACATGACAACAACATGCTTAATATAAACAAGATGCCAATGCCACATAACGTACTCCCAGTTTTTGCTGAATACACGTGATGATATTCAGAAGAGTAAACCGTCTTTGCGTGGTGATACCGTTAGTGATGGATATTCTGGTAAACGTTGCCCCCCCCCCCCCCCCCCCCCCCCATCCCTCCCTGTGAACTATAATGAACATTCCTACAAATCTTCAGGAAAGTAATCGGTCAGATCGTTCTAAGATTTTCCAATAAAGAGAAAACCATTATGGGCTGTTAGGTAAACGGATATAACAGTAACTAAAACATCGGGCATCATCCGTGACTCATAATGAACATTACTACAAAATTTCACAAAGTTCGGCCATGTACTTTCTGAGATATTAAAAAAAAACCGTTATGGGTCGTTATAGCCGTCAGTTACGGCTATAACAGGCTTTATACTAAAACGTCGTGCATGATGTTTTGACCCAGTCTGTGAAGGAGATGTTCCTTGGACTATGTGCATGGAACTACTGTGCAGGAAACGGCCGATTTACCTTTCTGTGAAATCAGAGTGACATGTTGTGTTAGCCCTTTTCTGTGTGGCACGCTGGAGGATGCAGGATGTTAGTGGTGAGGTGAGCGTGGCGCAGCATTTTTTTCCCTCATTTTTTTCCCTTCTGTTTCTCAATGAGATGGGCAACTAAGAGTACAATGACGTAATACTTTATTATATACCAGAAGTGTGATATGGCAGTCGGGCAAATGGAAAATGACATCAACCATTTCTAATATTGTTCTGGAAGAGGGAGTGGAAAAAGCGGAAATGCTTCTGTTCGAGTGAAGAGAGTGGCACCTGCCCGAACCAAGAGAGCAAATTCTGAGCAAAAAAACACAGAAACAGGATTTAGATAGCAGTGCAGTCGAAATGACCTAGTGCATGAGCCTTTATTGTGAAATCAAAGCAGCTTTGACGAAACTCTCTACGAGGAAGATTTACATCAGCTGAGGAGAGAGATGGAGAAGACTGAGAGACCTCGATGACCAAACTGGATAGAAGACTTGAAGGCAGTGTTATGGGACCTTCAAAATGAATAGAGACAGACTTCCTGTGAGTTTACAAGCTCGCGCGGAAAAATGCAGAACTCTAAAAGGCAACAGTTGGCCGAGATATCCAAAGAAAACCTGCTCTTTAAGAAGTGATCACACTTTGACTGTGAACAGCTCGCCGTCGTGGAACGTACGTGTGTTACGCGTATCAGAGAGGCGCAGAGAGTACAGCGGTGGGACTGCGTCAAGAAATGTATTGACGTGTTTACTCAGGCAACCCCGTTCGGGCCTCCCTCACGCCAATCCCAGAGTCTTTCCGCCAGCCTGGTTCTGTGTCAGCCCGGCTGCGAACAGCCAAATCCTCCTCTAGAACGGACAGGTCCCCGTTCCGTCCTCAATACCCTCTCCATCGCCGGGGCCTTCAGGTACTCCGAGACTAGCCTTGTCCTCTCGCAGAGCTAGACAGAGTCCCTTTACGATTGCAGATGGAGGGAAAATGGGTCTCATGGTGCAAAGACAATTGTGTCCTCACAATCGCCACACCAACTTCAAATAGGAAATTTCCTGTCCCACCTTAACCTCTCTTCTTCTCCATCGGGGTACTGGTCGGCATCGGCACGACCATCCACCAAATGGGCGGACCTTCCTTTGAGAATGATTTCCTTCTCTGAGAGATCTCAGAGGGGCTTCTCTTCGTGTCGGCCAATCCCCTGACTTGTTCCCATTTGGGACCTCTCACTGTTCTTGACGTCCTCAATAAACCCCCCTTTGAGCTTTGTCCTCATCTTTCGACCTTCCTGTCTATGCAGATACCCTTTATCCCCCCCACGCCCCTCACCTTCGCCAGACGGCGAGGCGAGATCCATGCCCTTAGCGGGGGGACCCCAGAGACCATTGCCTTCCACCAGAGACGGCTCCATCTCTTCTTTAAGTTCCCTTCCGAGTCCTAGTATGAACCAGGAAACCCGGCAGTCCTCCCCTTACCTCGTCATTCGCCGCTGGTGGATACACTAGGCGGGCAACACCTCTTCGGACATAGCCCTTTGCCCCTCTCGATGTCTAACACACTACTTGGGAACGCCTGCGCCCCAGGCGTGTTTCACCAAAGGACGTCTTCTTATTTCTTCAACCCCAGTAACTCCGAAAGACGTCTCAGCTGGCACTGTCTCTAGGTGCTCTCCAAGATGGACTGAACTGCTATTCCAGGATCGAGGAACCTCCGTCTTGTCCCCCCGGGCCCCATGAGGGTCTGAGGTGGCCACTTCGGCAGCATTCCAGCCTCTGTTCCAATGCGCCACCTCCTGGAGGCAGCCTTCTGGCGTTCGGTAGATTCCTTCATAAATTTTATTTGAGGGACATCCGCTTGACCAGGCTGATGGTTTTATGGGATATCCTTTGTTGCGGCTAATGCATTCCCATATCGGGTGACCCAGAAACACTAGGGCACTCGCCCTCCTCCTGTTACATATGAATTCTGCTTTTGTCTGACATGGTACTGTTTATGACGACCAAAATGGGGAGTTTGTATTATACTCCCTGTTTGGCTGTATACTTACCCATGTCAGGACTCTAATGCCGCCCTGCCTTCCCCCACTTGCGAAGGTTCTGGGGTTACCTGCGCGCAGGCCTCGTTGAATGAGGTATGGGGAGACTGGACACTGGTTCTTACGACGGCGGAAGTGGGTTGGGCACACTCTGACGTGTCTTTTCCACATGCATTAGCCACACAAATAACTTCGGCCTGGCAGAGAGACTAACTGCCCGTGAGGCTTTTGTCTGACTTGGTAAGTATACTTGCAAGCAGGTGTATATACAAACTCCCCTATATTTCACCCCCACACTCAATTACCTTCCCCTTCCTACTTCAACCGGCAAACGTCTGGGCTTAACTGTGGGCGCTGGTCACAAATGGCTGTTCTCAGTCTGACCCATGGCGTTGTGATCGTCTGGCCAGTCCTATTGTAGACGTCGGTCAGCACTCTGTCTGTCTGCCGTCTCCACAAGAGCTAAAAATAGCACCTCGCTGCTGCCCTAATGGCTGAGGGACGCATGGAAGTCGTCTGCCTGGCGCCAGGATGTTTACGTTCGGAACTTATGTCCAACTTGAACTGGCTGGCGACTGACTCGATTTCGGTTGTTTCTTTTTTTTGTCCATGACTAATTTCCCTTGCAAATGACTATGCTCAGCATTGTCTAAAACAGAACGGTACAAAAAAGACAATAACATCCGATTTTGCTGACAACACAGCTACACGTGCAAGTTTTGCAAAATACTTTACAAACAAACAGTTTATAATTATAAGATACGCCAACACGTGAATTCCACCCCATGAGTTATCGTTGACATGCGCTTCTGCCTTATTTCATTCATTTTGATAACCTCTGTGCGTGGGCTGTTCGAGCATGCCACTTAGTTCTGAGAGGCAGGGGAGTTTACAGCTCTCCACAGCTCAGAGGCCAACGCCGTGAATGCAGGTCAGGTAAAGGGGTGTTTTCTGCAGGCTGCGCCCCACCAGCCAGCTAACGTGCTGGTACTCGGGACCAACTGAATGTCATCTGTGTACTGCCGGTCTGGCAGCAATGTGTTCTCGGCTTTTGATGAGCGGCCATTACAAAGGGCTCTTAGTTTGTTAATCAGGGCTGTCATGAAAAATGTAAATAATCTGTGCTCTTGAGAGAATGAATAGGCGAATTCCCGACTATTCTTTTAATTACCAAACTCGACTAGTTTATTTTCCTGTAGATAATGTAGATAGGGCATGAAAGCTTGTACACACGAGGTCAGGCGTATTTCAAACAATGACACCCCCCCCCCACCACCCCATAGTGAAAGAATGATCGTCATCAACTTTCTGGGAAACTTAATTTTCCTAGTTAACGAGTAACAAAGTTTGATACATGCCTCGGCTTGGACTACAACACATAAAATGTTGGTCAGAAAATGTGTAAGGCTTGTGTGTTCGGACCTATAACTTAGTGTCTCGAATGGGACAGAAAATTAAAGCTGTGTTGCGCACATATATGCAATTCCCTACTGCGGTTTTGCCACATCTTCTCTTTCACAACTATATGTAAAGACAATTTAATTTGATCACGATCCATGACCACCTCTCTGAGGGAATCTCCATCCTCCAATTATCGCTACAGTGCATCTCACCACAAGCAACTGTACGCTCCTAAAATAATTACCTTTACATGAACAGTCTCACACAGTAAATATGAACCATAGCCAAATGGAGAATGAACCCATATCCAACAATCTTCACTGTAATCAACCACAATTATTATCAAAGTATGCTATGCTCCCGGGATATGTTGACTTCCTCTGAGCTGCAGCTTGCTAGACTACACGACTTAAATAGCAGCTCATACATTTCTGTCGACCTGGAATGTAATGAATACTCGAATACCTGTAGGGCTGCAGTGCATTGCCCAACGCAGCACCCTTGCTGTTTTTCAGCTGCTTCCTATGCAGGAACTTGAGTGGTTGGTGAATAGTCTCTACCACGAACTCTTTCCCATACAATTATTTGTGAAATTTCTGCACGGCCCACAAGACAGCAATCACTCATTCTCTTACCGTTGCGTACCCTTCTTCTCACTTCGCCCCCCCCCCCCCTAACTTCCTGTTGCATACTTCACATGAAACTCGACCCCTTCGGGCTCCTGCAACAATACCTGCACCACTCCACCACCTGATGCAATCTGTAAAAAAAAACCCCCCCCCCAACAAAAATGGTTTAAACATATTCCTGTAGCTTCAAGATGGACGGGAACTAGTCTTTATAGCACTGTCTGCAGGGCTTGCTCTGCAAGCGTTGGACAACTCGACACTGCGGTTTCCCTGCCTTGACCAAATCTCTGAGGAGGACTCGTGATTGCTGCAAAATTTGGTACAAACTCCCTGTAGACCAATAAAACCTAGCAGACTCCTGACTTCTGTCTTGGTCTTTGGTCTCTTTGAATTCATCATCTTCTCCACCTTTCCCTTTTCGGGTCGGGTCGGGTCGGGTCGGGTCGGGTCGGGTCAGCCGCCCCGACCCGACCCGACCCGACCCGACCCGACCGACCCGACCCGACCCGACCCGACCCGCCCCGACCCGACCCGACCCGACCCGACGTAACCCAACCCCCCACCCACCCACCCACCCACTCATCCACCCATCCACCCACCCACCGAGCAACCGACCATCGACCGCCCCACTGACTGACCCACCAATCATCTCACCGTCCTACTCACTGACCGACGGACCCACCCACCGACTCGCCGACCAACCCAGCCACCCCAGCCCAGGTAGGCCGAGCCGAGCC
Organism: Conus ventricosus; assembly: GCA_018398815.1. Classification (NCBI taxonomy): domain Eukaryota; kingdom Metazoa; phylum Mollusca; class Gastropoda; order Neogastropoda; family Conidae; genus Conus; species Conus ventricosus. Next base: position 54,864 of record JAFLJL010017785.1, on the reverse strand, counting down.
GAGCCGAGAGCCAAGAGCCAAGAGCCGAGCCGAGCCGAGCCAGGCCAAGCCAAGCTAGCCCACCCACTGACCCACCGACCAACCCACGACCGACCGACCCACCCCCGACTCGCCCACCGACCCACCAATCGACCCACTGACTCAACGACCCACCGATCCAATGACCAACCCACCTATCTATCCATCTATCTAAACTTCTATCGCTATGTACATCTAGATCTATATCTATATGGACAGAGAGAGAGAGAGGAGAGAGAGAGAGAGAGGGGAGAGAGAGAGAGAGAGAAGGAGAGAGAGAGACAGACAGAAGAGACAGACAGGCAGACTGAGAGACGGCAGATGAGAGACAGACAGATGGACACAAGTCTATGCGTGCAATCATACACAGACAGACAGAGGCAGGTAGGCAGGCAGGCAGGCAGGGACAAAACACAGAGACCCAAAGAGACAGAGACAGGGAGAGGCTGACAGACAGACAGACAGGCAAGCAGACAGGCAAGCAGGCAGACAGACGGAAGATGGGTTCAACAGGTTTTTATTTTTTCAGTATCGGAGAGATCACATCCTAGGCAAATAATGGCAAGGTTACAAGAAGTACATAAGATATAAAGCTGAGCCAAAGAATGAATAGGATCTCTCATCTTAGATGTCTTTTTTATGTAATATTAATTTTTTAGGAAGGGAGAGGGGTGGGAATGGGGAGGGGGGTTGGGGTAGTGGGTGAGTGGGTCTGTCTTTAACCCGGGGGAACACCATCGGCTCTTTTGATGGAACAGAATGTTTCACGTAATCTGATTACGTTGAAATGTACGATGCTAAAAAGACAGCGATTGACCAAACCGGTGCTGACAAATCATCACAAAGCGTCATTTCAAATGCAATGGAGAGAGAAGAGGGGGGAGAGAGAGAGAGAGGAGAGAGAGAGAGAGGGGAGAGAGAGGGAGAGAGAGAAGAGAGAGAGAGAGGAGAGAAGAGAGAGAGAGAGAGAATGAATTGTTGATCGTAATCTCAAACTCTCTCATACTGACCAGTGCCTTTGTGACACAAGCTCCCAAACTCCCACCCACATCTTACATTCTTGCCCCCCCTTTGAAGCCTTGAGACGCCAGGGCGTGGCCCAGTCGATAGTCGGTTGAGGTCCAGGACAAGCTGTGGGGACCAGCGAGGTCTCTGCAGCAGCCTGTTAACTTTGCCTTACTACCGGATTGAGGATCTAGCAAGGCCGGGATCCCGGGAATTCGAAAGAAAAGGGGAGAAAAAAAAAAGTAATGCACAAGATCTCTTGCTGTCTTAGCTACCCTTGCTTCCGATACGTCGGGTACCTTCTGTTAATAGCTTGAGCTCTGGAAAGCCGTTGACATTTTTTTAAAATTTGTTGTAATGCTTTTATTTCGTGGAAATTTTGATTGGAAAACGTCCTTCGAATTGCCGTCCATCTTATTGAATTATCTTCGAAAAAAAAAAGTTCTTTCATTTGCTGTCTGTCACTTTTTCTCATCTTTGAAAAATGTCATCTAATTTATTATCAGGTTCTGTCATCTTACAAAGATGTCCTCTGATTTACCATCTGTAACATTCCTGTCATTCTAGAAAAATACCCTCTGATTAACTGCCATGACTTGATATTATATATGTTACAGTATTTACAAAGTCCAGGAAAATGTAAGTCGCTGTAAATACGTTAATTAATTTTTTTACTG
>JAFLJL010017785.1:47850-52164 GCA_018398815.1 Conus ventricosus | reverse complement strand
TTAAAAAAAAAAATTAACATAAAAAACACAAAACAAATAAACCACCGAAATGTGCTTACCAGCTACCCGGGGGTGACCCAAAAAGGGCGGGAAAAACGACTTCCTCCTTGTCCAGTCGGGGACAGCAGCGCAGATCGGAAAAAAAGATAAGTGATGTCTCCCTCCTCTGGGAAATGAAGACCGACGAAACCTTTGACATAAGGTGAGAACCAGGACCGGAGCAGGCGCTCCCAAAGACATCTTCCGCTCGAGTGAAGAGAAAACTTCCCTAAGCGAGGCGGCCAACATGCCACCCCTACGTCACGGTGAGAATACCTCAAGCCTAAGAGGAACCCCTTGCACGTGCGGCGGTGAAAAGACAGGTGAGGGGCCCGATAGAGGCAGCCAGTACAAGAAAAGGATACCACCACCCGTAAAACCTGCAGGATGAATTGAAACGGGCAGTGGAATTAGAGAGAGAGAGAGAGAGAAAGTAAACCTAACCTGAGCTAAACCACACCAAAGGTGCAACCACACCACAAGCCACTTTAAGGGACAGATATACGACAACAACGACGACAACAACCAAATGAACAATTCTACTATCCTAGATGGGCCAATCGTCATAGGCCTCGTAACAAACCCGTGAAAAAGGTAAACAAAGAAGCAAAAGCTGTAGATCTTTAAATTTCCCCGTTGATTTTGTTTATAAAGTTTAGTGCTCCAAAAAGGGTGTACTGTAGGGTTGGGTAATGTGGGATCAAGCACCACTCACGTTCTCTTCTGTTTACCCTCTCTCTCTCTCTCTCTCTCTCTATCTCTCTTCTCTCTCTCTCTCTCTCTCTCTTCTCTCTCTCTCTCTCTCCTCTCTCTTCTTCTCTCTCTCACACACACACACACACACACACGCACACACACCCCACACCACACACACACACACACACACTACAACACACACACACACACACACACACACACACACACACACACACCCCACACACTTCATGCTTCCTGGGTCGTGCCACACACGCACGCACAAACCGCTAAAAGCGAACTCCGCAAAGGCGCGCAATCACTCCTTTCACCCGAGGCGCGTCAAATGAATACACAACACCGAAAAGTTGTGGTTTTTTTCTCCCCTCCTCCTACGGGAGAACAAATATAATAAGTACATACAATTTCAAATTAACTTAACCATACCTCCTCTCTAATGTGGAGGCAAAGATAAACACAAACACACCTCCCTCCACTAGAAAGTAACACCAAATAAATACAAACACACCTCCTCTACACTAAGGAGGTAACACCAGGTGACACCGGGTTCTGTTTCCCCTTCAATTGCACGTTCATAAAACATGGGGCTATTTTCACTATCCTTCATCACCATATTTATACCATATATCATTATTTTAAATAACCTCAACGGGAGATCAATCAAATCACAATTCACAACAGTTGAGTTTATACAGTAGAGTCATAACGGGGGGGAATGTGCCAGAGTCATTCTTCGTCCACATGGGGAAATGCGCCGGAGTCATTTTCATCAACATGGATTATCGACTTCTGATACTGATATCAAAACAGCCTTCTACGGCCCAAAGGGGCGCTGCCTGGCTGGAATCCTCCTCCGTGGGGAAGGGTACTGCGGGCTAGGTCCGCCACCCGTCCCAGGCTGGGGTCAGGTCCCGGCCCACCTCCACCACCTTCAAACACCGGCCACCCGTGGCCCACGTGAGACAGGCGTGAGACAGGCAACCTGTCAACACACTCGGAACCCACGTCAGTTCTTCAATAACTAAGGAGGCTCACTTCAACATGAAGATGTAAACAGTAACCTTTTCTTATGTTTTTACTTTAAATATTACTTTCCTTTTCCCTTTTCCCCATTCTTTTATAAAGAAATTTTAAGGTGTACCACCCCTGGTTCTTACCCTTTTTTCTTTTCTTTTGAATACTTTTTTTTTTTAATTTTTCCCCAAAGATTTCACTTCTCTCTAGTTGAACATTAATGACACAAATACATCAACGATGCACCAGCCTTGCATCGGTCTTAAATTTCGCCGTAATCAAACAGACCATGCGACTCCCCCGGTTGGCGTAGAGCAAGTGATTATAAATTTTCTAGCTAAGTTAAATAACGCGCGCAGCGTCCTAAGCATACTCACCCCGGTTCACTTCCAACAGAACGACGCCGTAAAATTTCATATATCTCTTTTCTTAAAATACCCAATTTACCCTGACGTTCAATCTTAAGACTGGTCCGGTATATGATTACCTAAAAACCTGCAGTCTAACACACTAAGCAGACTTTAAAGAATATTGGTATGTCTCTATGCCTTGCTTCTGTTTATGTGTTTCGTTTGTCTTATAAATGCTCTTACGCGTAAGACATGTGACTGTCCATAACAGGCTCGTTCACACACACACACACACACGCACGCACGCACGCACACACGAAACGCACGCACACACACACGCACACACACACACACACACACACACACACACACCCCACACACACACACACACACACACACACACACGCGCGCGCGCGTATGCACGCACGCACGCACGCACGCACGCACGCACACACACACACACACACACACACACACCCCACACACACACACACACACCCACACACACACACCAAGCGCGCGTGCGCGCGCATGTAGCATTTCCACGATATAACAGACTGTTCCACCAATGACTAGCGTGTAGGCCTGCAGTGCGCGTGATGAAGAAATCAGCTAAAACTGATGCCGCCTGCTGCTGTTCATTCGCACTCGTTACAGTGTTCAATGTGTGAGGTGCTAGTAGATTTGATGGGATCATTTTCATATTACTGTTAATGTTTTGTTTTTAACTCTTTCTCTATCAAGAGCCCTGTTAACATCCAGGAGAAAATATTACGAGCTTTTTTCACAGTAGTCTCATGGGCAAGCATGAGGAAGTATAAATCCGGCTGGGAAATTGGTCGGGATAAAACAACAGCTTGATGAGAGAGCTTCTGGCCCAGTTCACTACAATACAGGCTAGGTGAGTGATGCTGCATAATTGCTACTGTCTACTCAACTGACTGACTAGAAGACGACCTCAGAATACTGAGCATTGGAAACAAGACCCCCCCCACCCTTTCGTTTTGCCAATGACATTATGGCGTAGCAGGTCAGGTGATTTAAAACAAAAAGAAATGTTGAAACAGTAAACGCTTCAAATATCGAGGAGCAGTTGTGACAAATAAAGGGTCCAAACCATAATCGCGCTATAAATGGTCAGGCATCACAGCGCTCTCAAATCAAGACCAGTTAACAACAAACCCCATCCTTCTAAGTTTTTAAAGTAAGGAACAAATGCTTCTGTCTTTCTCTAAGATTTAATAAAAATCCCCAAAATTTTTAAAAGAAATTTACTGCAAATTCAAAAGGATCCCTATAGAAACCATACCAGCAATAAAGAAGTGCGGCAAGAAATGGAGAAAGCCTTGTCTCTTCTGAAGGTCTGACACAAGTCAAGAAACGGAAACGGAAATGGTGTGGGACATTTTTTGATGACCTTGGCGTGGAAAACCATTTTGATGCGGTCTCTACAAGGACACAAGAAAAGACGTAGACTGAGAAAGAGGCGGGAGGGACAACATCTGGGAACAGCGGGGCCCGGTCTATGGTGAAATTTCCCACATAGCAGAAGAGAACAGACAATGATGGAGGAAAATTTCTCAGTTCCAATGGTGCCCTAGCGACCCAGTGATGAAAAAGAGGTGATACCTGCAAAAACAAAATTAATACCAACAGTTCCAAAGTAATTCTACACAAGCAAAATTATTAATTAAAAAATAACACACAAAGGTGAAGTGATTATCGTTGCAGTGGGATCTCTCTGTCTGCTGCTTGCTGTTGTCTTCTGTCTGTCTCTCTCTCACTTTCCCCCTCCTCTCTCTCCTTCCTCTCTCTCCCTTTTCTCCCCTCCCCTCTCTCTCTCTCTCTCTCTACTCTCCTCTTTCTCCTCTCTCTCTCGCCCCCCTCTGTGCGCCGCGCCGCGTGTGTGTTCGTGGCGTGTGTAGTCCCTGCTGCGTGCTTGCGTGCGCTGCGTACGTGCGTCGTGTGTGTATGTGTTGTGTGTGTGTGTGTGTGTGTGTGTGTGTGTGGTGTGTTTGTGTGTTGTGTGTGTGTGTGTGTGCGTGCGTGCGTGCGTTGCGTGCTGCGTTGCGCGTCGTTGCGTGCGTGCGTGCGTGCGTGCGTGTGTGTGTGTGTTTTGTGGTGTGTGTGTGGTGTGTGTTATGTGTGTGTGTGTGTGTGTGGTGTGTGTGTGTGTGTGTGTGTGGTGTGTGTGGTG